>QJNY01000026.1:28193-259064 GCA_004155945.1 Monosporascus sp. mg162
GCGGGGGCGCCGACCGGCCGTGCCTGGCACGGCCGGGGATCTGCCGTCGTCAGAGTTCTGCCGTACGGCGGCAGGCCAGGTAGTGGGGTTGATGGGGGTAGGACTCGTAGCGGAAAACCAGGCCTTATCGGTCGGTCTGCGGGCGCGGTTGCGGTGCATAGACTTTTTATGATGCGGCGGGCTGCATGGTGAAGGAGCCTCTCGAGGCACTGGATCCCGAGCAGCATGTGTGGATGGGAACACGGGCTGGTCAGTGGCTGGCGGGAGAGTTCCAGAGACTTGCTGCCCTTTATCAGAGATGATTGTTTACACACTTTTTTTCTCACGCGGGCGGTGATCTCGGGACTGAAACGTGGCGAAAGGCATACCGGTGCGTGTGGTTCTGACTTATCAGAACAAACGGAGAATCATGGCGCTTCGCATTGCTTTCAGACATATTCCTTTCATATTGTACATATTTATGTCTCTCAACAATGGACGCCATGGCATCATCCAATGCCTCGTACTTCCAGCTACCAAGTGAATAGCGAGTGCCCAGCAGTTGGAGCATTTCCATGTAGTAGGCCATCTAACTAAGTGATGCTACCGGTGCTCGTGTCAACTTGACACTAGGTCGGCAAGCCCACTCGCTGACGCACCCAGGCGATACCATCCCGACCATCCGGCATCAGGGCTAGCTGTGACGACTGCAGAATATCCGAGGTCTCTACAACGAGCTGCCTCCCAACGCCCTTGGCCCACCACTGGTCTCTCCCCGCGGCATCCAGCGCCACGGCCCAATGCAGTAAGATGAAAAGTGCGACCGGCTCAGCCTTCTTCATAGCGGCAGTGAAGTCCTGGCCGGCGAGGCTAAAGAAGCTCAAGAAGTAGCCCTTCACCGCGCGCTCGGCGAAGTTCTCTTTGAGCCAGAAGATGGCCAGCCTGTATATCTCGTGAACAGAGCGGGCTACTCCCTCTGCGGTATCGTGCCCCTCCTCCGCCACTTGCGCGGATCCGTGGAGCTCGTTGTTGACGGAATCGAGTCTGGCCAGAGCCATCTTGATCTCGTCATCCAGGAGGTCCAGCGACGCGAGTCGATACGGCAATTCGTCAGGTTCGACGGGGCAATTACGGGCTAGAATCTCTAGCGAATCGACCTTGGCCGACAGCGCTTCCCGAAACGGATAGGGGGCATCGACGAGCTTGTCCCAGCCGGCGTACACGATCAACAGGGCGCCGCTGAAGAGGTCTGCAAGAGTGATAATGCGTCCGACGGCGGACATCTCATCTTCGCTATCCCCGGTGCCCTGCGGGAGGCCCAAGACCATGACCGCCGCGGCAGTCGCGAAGATGAACATCAGATGGTACGTATCAGGGGGGATATCAGCGAGTAGCGCTCGGAAGGTGGCACTGCCTCGGTTATAGTATTCCAACGCTATATGCTCATATTTGGTAGCATCGGGCTCTTCCGAAGATCGGGCGATGTCCAAGGCGGCAACCGCGAAGATGCCGTCCAGCAGGAACTTGTGCTTTAGAGCCTCCCGCGGCATCACGCAACTCAGATAGGACTCCTCTTCGGGTATACCCACCATGGTCTTGTAGGTATGCGTCGACCACCGATGCATCAGCTCTAGTTCCAGTATGCTTCGGGATTCCAAAGCACTGGAAGAGCCTGTCGCGCTGGGCGACGGCTCTGGAGGGGTGCGGGCTACAGCATGCTCTAGTGCTACGTACTCGCAAGGTGTGTTTCGAGCTACACAATTAGCGCATGGCGGGCCTTGCTCGTCACACTAGAAGACGGTAAGCAGGTTACTACGACCAATAGAGGAGCATCTAATAGAGGCGTAGAATTCAAGGAGCCGGGACCTTTATATGCCGTCTCTTACAAGTTTGACAGCCTCGGCGACTCTTCTTGTGAGAAACTCGCTTTTGCATTGCTCGCGATTCCACACCAGGCTCAAACGGGACATTCCTGCAGCCGGGGTTATCTCAATTTTAGCATCCTCGGCGTCATGTGCGAGATGAGATTATAAGCCGGTTCAGGGTTCAGGGGTATTGACGAAGCGGTAATTGAGAACGAAGATAGGATTCGTAAGGAGTCGCATATGCTGCGATATCAACCTAACGGTCAGGTCGTGGACACAAAAACGTATATAAAAAAAGGGAAAAATGTTATCTGAATAAACGGAATGGTTTAAAACAGCCGTAAGTCGGCCGTATATATTTATTTTTCAACGTGAGAAGTTGCTGCTTATATGTTGTCCTGAAGGTGCGCCAATTTTCGTGTCCATGACCTGACGGTGTCTAAGGGTGTTGTTCGGTGAGATCTGCCACTCACGTGGGGCTGTAGATATTTGTGGTAAGGCAGTAAACCAACCAAATATCGACATCGTTCGCGGCCGACGTAACATGACAGACGGGGAAGCCCCCCGTTAGCCGGGGACCTAATCTGACGCCATTGGCTAACTATTCGGAATTTAGCGGCGTACTGTACAATATATTAGATTTATCTACTACGAAGACATAAGCTACACATATAAAAAGTTCGACGAACTTTAAACCTTGAAGTAGCCGAAATACATCGTTCGTGGCCGCGAGAGGGTTACCGACAAGAACCTAAAGGATGAGGTATAGAAGGTGATGTCAAGAAATGAGTCGTTGCGATTTTATTCTGGGATGCGGACCGGGTGCGCAGGTAGCAGGTACACACAGGACTGTTCGTACCACGTGTAGGTGGGGAGCTGCATGTCATGTGTAGGTTCGATTCCTAACAGCGCTAGTTGGTACTACCTGTCGGTCGCAACCTATCTCGATCATCTCGGGGACCGCCCCGGAAACGGGCCCGTAGCCGGAGCAGAAACTACGGAGTACTCGGTACATTTCTAGAAGTCCATATCTAGTGACTGCGCAGAGCACAGGCTCCAACCATCCCCCCGCGTCCGTGCAAGGTGGAACCTAGGCGCAAAGCTTCAATCTGGCTAACACCGCACCCTAGCGGTCTCCCCGCTTTGGCGCAATGACAGGGTGGTCGAAAGACATCTCCATGTGCCTCGGCTTCCCCGCAGGGTGAGATAGGAAACTGATCCACGCAGTGACGTACATGATGGAGCATCACTTAAGCACTGTTAGAATCAGCCTTGTTTGGGATTCAATACGATCTTTCCAAAACCGGTAACCTATCGCGATGGCGACAGCATCCTCCCGATACAGCGGGGGACAAGTGCCGACGTGTTGCCTTAGCCTTATCCACCACTTTGACTCGCATCGGACCTGATGGGCACAGGGTTCAAGCCATTCTGCGTCAGCCCTTGGTCCAATTCCTACATAACCACAAGTGGTCAGTAGGAATGAGGCTGACTAATAAGGGTAACTCGTTCATTTCCCATCTGCTTGGGTTAGCTAACAGTACAGGATACCATGGAAAACGATGCTTCCGTACTGATACGGGCCTCAGACTTGCCCAAAAGAGATGCGACTGCATACCGTTCGCACGGATCTCCATTACTTGGTCAATGTGCATGGAGCCCATGGAGCCAGGTGGTCGGACCAGCTGTGTGTGTGACTGGGGGCATGCCTGATAGTCTCCGGCCGTAGCTCTATATATGAATGGTCCTCACCACGGTGTGGATTTTAGAAATTCCCCGCAACTAGAAATTACTCTCAGTTGTAATCGCTAATATGGACCCAGAAGCAGTCGACGAGTCGAAGGCATGGGTTACGATTACTGTTGTCTCAACAACGCTCGGCATCGCATTAACCGCCCTCGGCCTCCGTGTGTTCACTCGTAGTGTACTCGTTAAGCAGTTCGGAGTGGATGATTGGGCAGCGCTCGTGGCTGGGGTAAGGCAATATTCTGATAGTACATGAGTCTAGCTAATCTTCTCGGGCAGTTCTGTGCCTTGACCTGCGGGCTTTTGGTGGCGATCAGTGAGCCAACCGCAGTTCGGTTCCCCGAAGTTTTGGCTGATGATGGTTACTAGATATCAAATATGGACTCGGACGTCACGCCCGGACTCTCTCGCCGGAAGAGATAACCAACTATTTGAAGGTGGACCCACCTGGAGACGTAGCAATCCCGGTTGACTAACAAGACCCAAGATCTTCTACCTCTCTATCGTTTTCTATAACGCGACCCTGACATTGGTCAAGCTCACCTTCTTGCTTCAGTATTACCGAGTGTTCGCCGTGCAAAAAAATGTGCGGCGAGCCATCATTGTCGCCCTAGTCACCGTCGGGTGCTGGTGCTTATCGCAGCTCCTGATCGCCACCTTCTCCTGCAGTCCCATCAAAAAGTTCTGGGATCCAACCCTGCCGGGGACGTGCATTCCATACCTGCCCCTCTGGTATATAAACGCCGCAGGGAATCTAGCTACGGATATGGCTATTTTCCTCTTGCCATTGCCGGCGCTGGGCTCCCTAAATCTGCGAAGCCCTCAGAAAATATTTCTCATATGTATTTTCAGTCTGGGATTCTTGTATGTCCATCCCAATTATCTTGACAATCTCGTACTATGGCTCCTACTAGAGATTAGAGTAGTCAAGGGCTGACCTTTTTTTTTCAGCACTTGCGCAATCTCTGTCATCCGCTTTCGGTATCTCCGAATAGAGGAGGATTTCAGCTGGGAAAACGTAGGGGCGTCAAGTTGGTCGATCGGCGAGCTTTCTTCTGCGCTCACCTGCGTGTGCCTACCGACGCTGCGACCTCTTTTCATCGGGGTTGTGCCCGGCATGTCACCGCCACATTCCGGAGCAAGGCCTAATGAGGGCTACTGGAAACAGACCGACGACCCTAGGAGACTACGATCCGGCTCGAGCCGAAACCCAGCCTCAGCAGCAACAGCCGCTGGGAGTCAGGACCGTCTGTACGATGATGTCGAGCTTGCGTTGGCTTGCAGACAACCTCCGGGTCAACAGCCATGGCTGTCAGAAGAGTCGGGACATCAGGCAGGGACGCCCAGGGACTCCGAGCACAGCGATGACAAAATATTGAAGGTATAGCCACTACGGGACAGCGGATAGATACGCGGTCATGGTCGCGCATGCACCCCAGAGGGATGTGGCCCAGACGGAACGTGCGGTTAGCAAGGTGAAGATTTGGTCCCTCGGCATCATACTCCTCGAATTCTCCCTTGGACTTCCAGACTACCCCAAGAGGCGTCGGGACTGGCCAGCTGTGTAAAAAATCACCTGGCTTCTATAAATCCGACCGTGGTCGTTTAGTTCGTCTTTAGCCTGTTTGAAGATGACCTGGAGAGTTGGTCTTCTGCACAGCAGAGTCTTAATCATGCGTCCTTTTCTGACAAATTTTATCCTTTTGCTGTGCCTTATGGGGCTATTCCCGACCAACCGACGCAGGCTTTTGCATTACGGCCGGGTACAGAATCGGCCAATGCTTTTACGTTGGGACTAGAGTCGGAGGAGGCAACCGTGCAATCTACTGGGGGTAGGGAAGAGCAAGCCGAAGGCCGCCTTATGGGGAAAGCTTGGTAGATGCGGAGCCTTGTGGTTCCCTTGCCTCCATAAGGCGGGGGGGCCCTATCAACTTTAGCGTCGTCCAGACTCTGAATGGAAGGCGCAGAAGCACTCGACCAGCCGGGCCAAAATGTCGCGCCGCTAGCCAGCGCCACAAAGTTACAGTTAAAATTGGCGTACAATGTAACAGGGGTAAGCGAATGATCCTTGCTTGTCAATTCCAATGTAAGGGCTCGTCCCACATTGATATCCAAAATCGCAAAATACTAATTAAAATTAAAGCTTAATACAGAGAGTCTCAAGCGCTAAAGAACGGCAAGAACATTAGGAGCGTGATGGACAACACTGTTCGGGTCTCGAATAAGGGGACTGATGGCCTAATGGCACCGCTGTCGACACCGCTACGCCCGTTCTGAAGAAAACTCGCTCTGATAAATGTTTAGCCATTGCCCCGTAGAAAATAAGGGTTGACTTGCAATATAGCTATTTGGTGGATCGCCGCTAAGACTTGGCTATTTGCCCCGGAAAAGACAAATAATAGATCGATGACAAGTACATACGACGTGTTGTTGGCGTTTCCTAAGCGATTGTAGCTAACAGTCGCTTAGGAAGCGCCATCGAACTATTTCCAAGTGACTTCGAGCCATGGACCAACTATTTGATGGCCCGTTCAAAATAGTATGGAAATTGGCCATTAGGCCCCTTAGAGGTTATCGATCACTCCCTAATAGCTGGGCGAATTAAAATCAGTATGCCCAATGCGACGGTGCTGTACGTGACAGGGAGTTCTAACATTAAGGCAGATTGCAGCCCAATTTTTCGTCAGCAGTGCGCTGGATGGCTAGGCTGAAAATGGTGTGCCGTTCCCAGGCATGGCTGATGGGCTGGATTTCACTATTGGCAATGGCGTAATGGCTGAGACCAGAAGAAACAAGCAGGAAGGGGTCTATACGTCAGCTGTGTAAATCTAGCTGGTTATGTCTCAACAACCGAAGCCTACTATAGGGTGATATGTACTCGGCTCGTGCACTCTATCTCTAATACAAGTCAAAACCCGAAATGCCTCTGTGAACGCCCGCCCCTGCCCATGCATATGCTGGGCTTTACCCTGCGAATCGTCTGAAGAAAGGGAATCTCAAGGTGAATTCTCTTATGCCGGAAGCCGGCGTTTCTGACAATCGACGTTGTGAGCCGTTGTGACAGACGCCTGCTTTTCGTGTTCGGCCGCCGCCGCCGACATCATCTTCTGGCTATCCTTCCTGAGCTCCGCCTGGCGGTTCAGGAAGCTGAGGTAAGTCTGCCAGCCGACGGCGACGACGCCGGCGAAGACGCTGCGGTACTCGAGGGGCACGTAGGTGAAGCTGAAGGCGGTGACAGCGGGCCACAGCTTGAGGCTGTTGGCGATGCTGACGGGGACCGTCATCTTCACGCGCTCCCAGGTCTCGGAGAGGGTGTCGCCCGACAGCAGCGCCTGCGCGCCGAAGAAGTACGTGTTGAAGACGGGCGTGAAGAAGGTCTGGTTGACGGCGACCTTGGCGGCGATCGAGAGCAGGTGAGAGGAGTAGTTGAAGTTGCGTGAGAGCCACATGAACCTGTTTCGCATGCGCTCGTTAGCCATCCTGTTCCGTGCCATAACTTGTCTGAGGCCCTGGTATCCACGGTTGACCGAACGCTTTCGGGCGTGACGGTAGAGAATAGTCCGGCTCACCATGTGTAGCTTGGGATCGAGGAAGCCCCTCCTATTATTAGCGATCGTAGGGTCCGCTTCGGATCGTAGCTGTTCCCGCTCATGTGCTGGGCGCTCAGGTCGGCGCAGAAGTATATGACCAGCGTGCTCGCGACCTGCGTCCCCCACGGCCTCCTCCTCTGCGCTCGGGCATATGCCTGGCCGGCCCTGGTCAGCGGGCCCAGCCGCTGCCAGAAGGGCAGAAGGTCGACAGTGTTCTGCACGGGTATAGGGTCTTCCTTCTTCGGCTCCTTAGCGCCCGAACTGGGACCGGAAAATTGATGCCGGCGCGGCGGCCGTAGCAGTCGGCGAGTATGGGGCAGCTGGAGATGTCGCCGCAGTGCGACACGGAGGAAGGGCGCTGCCATGGCGCGCGTGGAACCGTGTCGGTTCGATCGGTCCGTCTGTCCCTCCAGACGACTTATTTACTACTATATATTAATAGGAGATATCATCTTGGGCCAGATCCAAAAGCTAAGACGGTCGCTTTCTTTGGCTGAGGAATGACGGTAGTGGACGTTGTTCAAGATCCAGGAATTTACGTAGGCCGTTATCAGCCGCAACCCGGCTTTGGCTAGGGGCATTCTCGGGCGCATTCGGCATTAAGAATATCGCTCGGTTAAAGCCGGAACCTTGGCTTCCTGGGTGGAGAATTCTTGGGCACCCACGCACTCTTCTCCTTTTCCAGCCACAAGGAGTTGTTGAGCCACCCCCTATATGGCCATTCTGACTGCAAGTTGTAACAAAAAGCAGGTTCATTGGGTGCATATGCTCATTAGTCACGTTGGAAACTATGTCTAGTATCACGTAGGCCTTGATCCCTATATCGCAGTCCTTAAAGCCCATATCGACATCGTCCAGGACTTCACCGATGAGACTGTGAAGGAGCTCAATCCCTAGCTCGGAAGCACAACTTCATGCTCTTTAAGGACCATAAACTTGTGGGCATCAGCAATACCGTCCAGAATCAGTACAGCGGCAGTACATTCAGGATCTCGGATCGGGCTGACAGTCAACGTGAGTGTCCTCGGCGGCAACGGAATCGCCCGTGCTGAGTGATGTAGTCAGACATCCGACGTTCCCTTATTGAAAGACAAAGGGCTTTCCTCATCTTAGCAAGGATAACTTCCGAGGCCAGTCTTGCCATGGCTCGTATAGTGAAATGTCTCGAACAGGCAAGAGCAAAGCTGAATGCCACGATTGGATTTGTGGCTAAGCAAGCTCTGATCAAGGTACGACCGAAAGTCCAGCCCTGATGGGGATACCTTGCTTTCATCACGGGCATCAATGTTTCAAGTAAGGGCGATCAGCTGAGACAGCAGTACCAGAAGCCTGCACGGGCAGCCAAGCGCAGTGTGCATTGCATCGTTGCAGGACGGGAATCTACGAAGCATCGGGCCGAGTGAGTGCTGCTAAGGAGTATCAGAAGGTGGGTTGGGCGACTTCGCGGAGGTAGTACCTGGCTGCTCGAAGGCTCTTAGGCAAATTGTAACCTTACATAGATGGGATCCATCAGACTATTGACTTTAGCACGAGGTAGTGCTTATTGTTAAGTTTGCAGAATCGGGGCGCGGGCTCCCAGATTATACGGAGTCTCTTGTGAAACCCGAGGGACTTCTGAGCCTCCAGTAATTCCTGGGCCCGCTTCTCAAGAACCCGGCTTTCGCGGCGAAGTGAAACTCTTCGCAGCCAATTGGAACATCGGTGCTGGAGGAGAGAAGTGGACGGTTGCAGCGGCGGCGTCAGGTAGGCAAATAGATATCTGACCTGTCATCTATCAGTTGCTACATCAGGGGAGTGATTCTGAACAGCTGACTATGTCCACAGCCCGAGTAGCTGCACTTAAGCAGTCCACGCGTCGAGGGGCCTATCCGGCACACCATGGACGACCAGATTCAGGCCGCAACTCTGGATTGGCTGAAGTACGGCCACCGAGAAGTCATGGTCGGTCATCACAATGAACTCACTCTCGGAGAAAGAAACCCCGGCGCACATAGCCGAACTTTTATAGTGTCCGGGGTCCCCTGGTGAGCATGAAGACCTGGCTACATTGAGAATGCAGGAGAAAATGAAACCCCACAATAAGTCCTTGAATCACCTGGTATATGTACATGTATTATCCGTCCGCGAGAGTTGTCAGACCTAGCTAAAATAGCTAGCTCTTGGCTTAGTTAGGTCGGCCACTAGCGGAGATTAGAGTTAGACACCTCCAGTGCCCCTTTCTCTCAGTTACAGTTGTTTTTATGTGAATTAACGAGGCTTCGCTGCCCTCTCTAGCTAGGAGGTCTAGGAGGTCAACCTGAGAATTTATCCTTCTTCAGTTGCAAATGCTTCAGTACATGATGCCAGGGCCTCATAGATGTGTATCTCATCAACAACGACCACACCAACGAGACAACGAGGCACATGACTCGCATCAGACACGGACGAGTTGACCTTATTTTCACTACCGGGCTGTCGGAAATAGGATGACAAAAAGAATTATAAACCTAAATCAAGACCTACTGCGCGATGAGTGCTTGACATATGTATATGTGATCGTCAAAACGTCTTATATACAGGAATTGCTAAGGAGACATACCCATCTATGAGGGTATTTTCTCGCCAACGCATTTTAGCCTTGTAAAGAACCAAAGTTTCCCCTTGCATTCCCAGCCGCGTCGCCATACCACGGTGAAAAAGTAGTGGGTAAGCTGGTCCATCCCTACTCAAATGCCCAATCACTTGGGTTGCGTTGCGCAATCCGACCAACTAGGTACATGACACCAATAATTCAGTTCGAAGCTGGGGACTATGCCGGCGCGCACCGTGGCCTAGAGTTGTACGTTTTAACGGGCAGGTCATATTTCTATGACATTCCTGCCAGAGAAGCTTCGTCTTCAGCCGGCTAACGTATTCCATTTCCACATGGATACCTATGATTATTATCTCTAACCGTATATAAGATTAGAAACCTTTATTCTGTTGTGCCATTGAACATTTCCGTGATTCGGCATCCGTCTTAGGGGGTCGGGTTGGTGGCTGATGACAAGGCTTCACTTGATGGCGGCGGGTTGATAAGCTTCATCGAAGAGCCACTCGAAACGATCATCGTACGATGCGCACCCGGGCAGAGTGTTTAGCTTTACGAAGGTTTCGCAATTGGGATTGGCATTCGTCAACAGCTTGAAGCCGAGGAATCGGCTCACGAAAGAGTACTGGGAGCTACACATCATCCGAGGCCCCCACGTCACTAGAGATGGCTAGTCCAACGAGGACGTGGACGTCGTTCCCGAAAAAAAGAGGCCTTGGCGATCCATCGACTTTCTGTGGCCGTGGTTGTCCGATGGCGGCAATGCAGGCACCATGCAGCAAGCCGGAAGCATTGTTGCCTTGGGCTTGGGCTGGCGTGAGGCTGCAGTCGCAATGTAGGTATAACCCGACGGCATTCACCGTAGGCCATTGATGCCAAACAAAAAACAGTGTACCTGCTTCAAAGCGCCGTGGGTAACATCATTATCACTGGGCCCGTGACGTTCAACGGCGCCATAGGCTCCCGTCACAATATCCCGATTTCGATCGCCTCCAGGGCAGCAATGGGATTTTACTTCTCGTACTTCGGTATTGTGTCGCGGCTGGTTTTAGTCCTGTTGTGGCTTGGGTAAGAGACGTACCAGTTAACCATTGCACTCGTAGGAATGTTGAGAGCCACAGGATCAACATGTCCATCGGGGCCTCGCGCATGCTGATCATGCTTCGGGTACTCTTGCCTTCCTTCTAAAATTACCCTAACGCATTGCCAACATCCGCAGGGGTGACCAGCAGCAGGCTGATTGTGTACTTCGTGTTCTGGGCGCTCCAGTTTCCCCTGTTACTGATCACCCCCGGAAGATGCGCTGGCTGTTCTTCATCAAGTCCATCTGCGTGATCGTGGCCGCCTTCGCGCTGCTCGGCTGGGCAATGTGGATAGGAGGGCCCGGTCCGAACTTCTCGCAACCAAGTAAGCTGAAAGGGAGGGTCAAAAGCTGGGGGCACCTGTCGGCCATCAACGTCGCTGTCTCGGACAAGACTACGCTCGTTATCAACATGCCGGACCTGACGCGCTATGCGAAGCGCCCGTTCGGCGGCCTACTGGCAGATTCTGTTCGTTCCGTTGGTGTACTGGGTCTTCTCCTTCATCGGGATCGTCATCGCTTCGGCCGGCCAAGCCATCTGCGGACGATTATTCTGGGACTCCACAGACATCGTGGCGCAGTGGACGAGCCGGGCCGCGGCTTTCTTCCGCACCTTAGTCTTCGGTCTCGCTACGCTTAACGCTAATATCAGCGCCAACTCAGTGGCAGCGAGCAACGACCTGGCCTTTCTGGCACAGCGTGGCTAAACCCCCGCCATGGTGCCGTCGTCATTCCCTAGTTGGCGGCCGGGCGACATGCCTCGGGAAGATCCAGCTGGCGCCCGACATCTGACGACGTTCCTTTCCGGTTACGTGGTCATACTGGTGCCGCTCCTTGCCATCAAGTTCGCCCACTACTGGGGTAGTCTCGAGGCGGCGGCTTGATGTCCCTTCCCTGTACCAGAACGAGGGCCGATGGCGGTGCGCCTCGGGTCTGAACTGGCGCGCGCTCGCGACACTCCTCCTCGTCGTCCCGTCAACCTCCCTGTTCTGATCAATGCCGTTAACAAGGACACCAAGCTTGGCGCTGCCTATGCTGGTTTCTACAGGACTAGCTGGTCAACTTTGGCGTTTGTGGCGGCCGCTTTGTATATCACGCTCAGTACCCTGTTTCCGCCGCCGGTGAGCACGATTTTGAAAGATGGTACGGACGTGAGCAGGACGCACATGACAGTCGCACCTTTAAAGAGCGCAGTCGAGATTATAAGAATACTGAAGCATCGAAAACTCCATATCCGGCTAGCTTCTGTTAGAGCGCGCAGTCAGTAGTTAACGTGGGTTTTGGACATCAACCAAACGTTATTAGCTCTCGTTACATTTGACTGTTTTGGGTTTTGATATAGGCTTCTCCTTTCCCCTTCCAGTGCTCATGTCCCCTTGCATCCGCCTTGCTTCTAGGTGTCATCTTCATTGTCGTTTTGCGTCTCCCAATGGTGTCCCACACCTATTGACTCATCCTTTCCTTTTTTTTTTGTCTCCGCAGAGAATCTTGAACCGTCGCTGTCCGCTTCGTCCAACGAATACTCACCAAAGTTATTCTGCTTCAAGTTAGCACCGCGGCCTTCCATTTGGTTCATGTTCCTTTCTAACCCCCTTGGGTTTAACTGAATTTACGCATTCCCATAAATCTAATCCCTTTAAGGGCCAGAACGACAAACTTCTTAATGGCTTAATGGCTTATTGACAACGTGTACATCAGTACACATAATAAAACTGGGGACTTACAATGTATCATTCGTATCCACTGCAGAGCCCTAACCCTAAAGCAGTCACCGCCTTCTCGGCTGACGTTATCCATATATGTAAGAGGAGACAATATCGTAATTTCACCGAATCGACATTGTAGCCCTTTTCTGCAGTCGCTTCAGCTACTTCACGATAATTTCGCAACCCTGGATCCTCAAAGAAAAGATGGGTTCCTTTTAACCGAATGCTTCCGCCGTTTAGGGGAAGGATGGCGAAGATTTAACGTTCGTATCCAAGAACTCCGATTTCGTTCGCAATAATACAGATAGAAAGATTATCGTGAAAAATACGCTACCGCCGCTCTTTTTAAACGAATCACAACCTAATCCATTATTTAATTAGCTTAGTTAGGGCCGAAAACGCTTTTCGAAGAATTTTAAAAAGGTTAAAAAGATTAAAAAGGATTTACAGAAGGTTTTATCAAAGGTTTTGCAAAAGACTTTATAAAAAATAACTTTCCAGAACAGCTGAAAAAGAAAAGACGCCTACGGGGCTTAAGTTTTCGAACGCGATGGAACGCCGAGTCTACCGAATTCTTTATAACTCTGTTTTCGTTTTATATAGCAAAAAACAGATTTGCAATCGAACGCCCTGCCGTATTAAAACCCGTATACGAAAACCTTGCTGCTGATATAAAGTTACGCGTTGCCGATTAGCCATAAAAAGGTAACACAATAGAGGCGAAATATATAAAGGAAAGGAAACGGTAGATGCAATATTTGGCGGCGGTTCTATTCGAAACGAAAGGTAATAGAAAGATTGAAAAAAGCATTCTTCTTTTATCCGGAGAAAAATAAGAAGTTATCCTGAAAAAAATTCTAACGCAACGTAGATTCGCAAAAAACCTTTCGCAAATAAGGACTTATATCGTACCGTTTTCCCTAGAGAAACCGTTTCGGAAAATTTTATCAAGGAAACCAGTAATAAATCCGATCTAGTTAATAAAGGTATACAATTATTATTCCTAACTTAATGGTTAGCTGTTTTTAAATCCTTACTTTTTTTAACGTATATAACTTTCTGCAAAATAACGCGTTTTTATTAAACTAATACATTTTCCCTTAATTCAACTGTTAATTATCGTCAGAAATTATCGCTATATACTACTGATAACTCCGCCACTGCTTTAAGGCTATCCGCTACCGTATATTATAAAGGACCCTTCCGTTCAGTTTTAAAGCAACGCGCTACCGCTGTTTTCGAAAATATATATATATATATATATATATATATTTTAGGCTTCGTAAATTTTACCTCAGCTAGCTCAGGCCCCGCTGGCTCGTTCTTCATTTTCTTCGAAGTTATTCAAGTACCACTCCACAACGCTAAAAATTAACCAATCAAATCCCAAATCCCCGTAACGAGCCAGCGAGGCCTGAGTTGTAGTTGTGCGAATAGTGGTCTCGTTTAGCACCTTGCTACCAAAATCGTCGAATTTCCTCCCAATTCCTTCCATTTATTCGAATAAAACCATTTCTTGATATAAGAAAAAATTATAATATAACCAATTTATATTCGATAAGTTTGATATTATATGTATGCGTCGAATATAAGCTAATTTATATTGAAATGGTGCAGGATGCCGGGCCAGGGGGCATGGCTTGGCTGATCAATTAGTCAGCTCCTATCAGCTAGCAGGGGGTGCGCTAGCACCCCATATACGGAAAGGCTCCCTCTGATTGGAAGATATATGCTCCGTGGCTAGATTACTTCAAAGATCAGTACGCGTTGCTAGAATGCACGCAACTAGCCAATTAATACAACACATCTGATGTTCTCTATATCTGATAATTAAAAGTCTTATTCGTTTAATTCGTATTATCTATCAATTAATTAGCTGTTGCTAAGACGATATAGGCTGTACATCAATAGCAATTATCTGTATACTTATTAGTCATAATAACGACCGTACCGACTACGTCCGCAATCATCTACACTGGTCCTAAAAACTGGAACAAATTTAAAGACGAATTCAAAACCAGAACTAAAAGATATAACCTATGAGACTATATTGATCCTGATCAAAACGTTCCATAGCCTGTTAAAACTTACAGCACCCGTTATTACCTCCTATCTAAAGAGACGAGTTCGCCAGACGACGCGGGCAGCTAGTACTTTAAAGGAATCTTATAAGTCGAAAAAATCGATTATACGAGCCATCCGACAAATGTCCTCGAAATAACAATTAAAGGTAAACAAACCTATAATCAGGATTTGTCAGCTAGCAGGGGGTGCGCTAGCACCCATATCCGATAAGATTCCCTTTGATCGGAGCATATATGTTCCGTGGCTAGACTACTTCAAAGATCAGCACGCGTTGCTAGAATGCACGCAACTAGCCAATTAATACAACACATCTGATGTCCCCTATATCTGACAATTAAAAGTCTTATTCGCTTAATTCGTATTATCTATCAATTGATCAGCTGTTGTTGAGACGATATAGGCTGTACATCAGTAACAATTATCTATATGCTTTATTAACCACAATGGCGACCGTACCGTCGACGTCCGCAGTTATTTATACTGGTCCTAAGGACTGGGACAAATTTAAGGACGAATTTAAAACTAGAGCTAAGGGATATAACCTGTAAGACTATATTGATCCTAATTAGAACGTTCCATGGCCTGTTAAACCTATAGCGCCCGACATAACTTCCTATCCAGAGAGACGAGTTCGCCAGACGACGTAGGCAGCTAATGCATCTTCCGAAAGAAGGGGTACTGGTAAGATACCTAAGGAACCAACAATTTTATTCGAGATAAGTATGATTAGGTGGTTATTACGCTGATAAACAGGTTTGATCAGTTCGTTATCGAAGATATTAGCGCAATAATTACCTATGCAGTCTTTGCAGCTTACAAACGAAACGTTAATTCATATACAACGAGACTATTACGAATCGGTAACGGTACGATATGGCATTTAAAATTAGGATACCTAGGGCCCGAAATAATCGCCCAGTTGCAGTTTTATATAAGGGGAGTCCGTCTGAAAGGTCCTATAACAGTCGAATGCCAAGCATGTAACAAGGCGAAAGCCAAAAGGCAAATACGCCGCGAGCCGAAAAAAGGAGCTTCCCGATCAGGATAACGAATTGCTATCGATTTTACAGATTTCGAAGAAGACCCTGAAGGGTATAGATACGTTATATTTGCTACCGACAGGTACTTAAGATATATTTAAGATATTTATTTAAAGAATCGAAAGCAAGATATATTAATTATAACGTTTCGATACCTTTTAAAGGTTTTAAAAAACCAGGATAAGGTTTTTCATTAAATGTTCGAATGCAATAACGAGATTTTGAAAAATTACCAGTTTCGAAATATGCTCCAGTTGCTTCCTTTTAATATTAGACTTAAGCTTTTAGTACCGTATACCCAGGCCCAGAACGGGGGTATAAAGCGTTTAAGGGGTATGATTAAGGAAAAAGCGATTGCGATACGAGATAGCGCTAAGTTACCTTTATTTCTGATCGTATATATCTTTAAAGCGGCAGTATATTTGTATAACCGTACCTTTAAATACGTACTTTTCTGGCAAAACTTATACGAGGTTTATTATATTTACCTGGCGTATAAAGACGGCGTTATAGTATTTGATCGGAAGCTTTAGTAAGCTTACCTGCAAATATATGGCTGTATAGTTTATGTTATAACAGCTGCTGTTATAAAGAAAAAATAGAGATTTTAAAAGTTAAACCTTAAGGCATGGATTGGGTTTTTCGTCGGTTATAGATTTACGAATATTTACGAGATCTGGAACTTATTAATTAATAAGGTTATTGTTATTCGAAACGTATTGTTTAACGAAAAGATTATTTTTTTAAGTAATATCAAAAACTTAAAAAACGACTTTTTATACGTTATAGAAAAAAAGTTATAAAAGTTATTGCGATAAGTAGAATTACTTAATTAGGGCCTAGGCCGCCTAAATATATAAATATAAGAAAAAAACGAAAACTTAAACGGAACAATTTAGTTATCGGTTAAATAAGAAGGGTAGTTTTAAAGTGATATAAGCGTACGAAACGTACGGAATGGGGAAAAATAAGCCTGTTCGTATAGGATTAATTATTTTTATACGACCGTTATGTTCGAATTATTTTCGTTTTTTGGCTTATTACTTTTATTAATGTTTGCTTTAATAACTGTTACAATTAATACGTTAGCGGAAGTAATAAAGGTAACTTTAGGTTTTTGTCGTTTTGTTTAATTTAAAGTAACGGTAAAAAACGAAAGTATTTTACGGGTTATAAACGTAAGTTCCTTATGCGTTCCGCGTCGAAAGGATAATTATCGGTACGATTATAAAGTATGGAAAGCTGCGTTTAACGTAAAACGATTAACTTATTTTATTAGTACGAT
The DNA here is from genome assembly GCA_004155945.1 of Monosporascus sp. mg162. Taxonomy (NCBI): domain Eukaryota; kingdom Fungi; phylum Ascomycota; class Sordariomycetes; order Xylariales; genus Monosporascus; species Monosporascus sp. mg162. The sequence continues at coordinate 45,140 of QJNY01000026.1, forward strand.
CGATAATCGGCCGGTAAGTTGCGGAAATTTCAGGAAGATAATTATCCGAAATACGCGTTATTTTGATCGGAAAAGTTTCGATACGAAGATATATAAAATTCTTAAATCGTAAAACCTGATATATAAGCGCGATTTACCGTTACTGCTACGAAATTATAAAAAGCTAAATATATACCCGTTAAAGGAATTATTTCGTAAAGTCGAAAAAGTTTATTTATAAAGTTATAAGAAAATGCAATTTTAGGAAGTTGTTAATTAGTTTACTGCTAAAAGGAAATAAATTTTAAGGTATATATAGGTATATATTTATAAATTCGATAAATATAATTAGTTGCAAAAATATAAAATATGTTTCGTTATACGGGGCGATTAATAATTAAAAAACGTTTGTAATAATATATACGTATTTATTTTAGCTGGAAAGTTATTTAAAACTTTGATCGTTATTACGGTTAGATTCGATTTAAAGCTTAAGCAATATAACGCGGTAAACGTTTTCGTTAACGTTAACTTATTTTATAAAGTATATATAAAAATATTTCTAAGATATTTATATCGTAGTAATATTTTTTTGATTAGGAAAGTATTATATAAATTAAGGGAATTATTTTTGTTTTAATAAAAGGAATTTACTGAAATATTTAAAAATCTGGAACTTAATCCCGTTTTTTATAAACCTTATTATTTTATTCGTTAAAAAATATTTATTTTTTTTTTTATAAACGATATCGTTACGGCATACCGTAAGAAAAATTAAGATTTCGTTAATTAAATAATTTAATAAATAAAAAAACGATATATTTTTACAAAGGGCGAAAACTTACAGTAGTTCTTAAGGATCGAAATAATTATAAATAAAGTTAAAAGAAAAATTTAACTTTTTTAATTTAACTTTATAAATAAGCTGGTTAACTTAATCCCAAAAAAAAGTTTAAATAACTTTTTAGATACGTTAATAACGAACGTCGAATTATTGCCAAATTTTAATTTAGTTTATTTAAAGTTTGTTAATAAATACTAAAAAAAAATCGGTTTTATTTTATACGTAATAGTTAATACGCGATCCGATATAACCTTTACGGTATTCCGACTTACCCGATTTAATTTTAAACTTTAACGACGCGTATTATAAAGCTGCTGATCGGGTTATATTATACCTAATCGGGACTAAAATATTAGCGTTATAATTCGGAGGTAAAAATTTATTAGATATTTAAAACGACGTTTTTTTTACGGATAATACGATCGATCGAAAAAGCTTTTAAGTTTATGTTATAAAGTTATTCGAAAAAATAATAAAATAACGGACGAACAAATAAGATATAATAATTACTTTTATAACAAAAGCAGAATTATTATTTTTTACGTAAGTTATAAAAAAAACTTTATTTAACTTTTAATTAATTAAAGAATTAAGAATTATTTTAAATATTGGACCGTTAAATATATAATACGATAATCGATAAATTATTCGATTTATTAACGCCGACGTCGCCCTGTTACAACGAAACTGCGGTATATAGATATACATAATTATTGGTTGCGAAAAGCCGTAAAAAAGGATATAATTAAAGTGGATTATACGCCTACGGGCAATATATTGGTTGATAAATTAATAAAAGCCCTATTACGAGAACCTTTCAGGTATTTCAAAAAGCAGCTAGGATTAATGGATGTTACGGAAGCTTTTAATCGGCGGAGGAATATTTTGTAAGTGATTTTAAAGGAGGAATTGGCTAATTAGGAGGATTCGATCGCCGGAGGAGAGGTTGAATGGAACGCTGCGGCTTTAGGAAGTGATAAAGTGTGACGGTCAACGCCGTGACTGCGTCGAGGCGTTAAGGGGGTGTGTCAGCTAGCAGGGGGTGCGCTAGCACCCATATCCGATAAGATTCCCTTTGATTGGAGCATATATGTTCCGTGGCTAGATTACTTCAAAGATCAGCACGCGTTGCTAGAATGCACGCAACTAGCCAATTAATACAACACATCTGATGTCCCCTATATCTGACAGGATTTTGCGACCTATACCTACCTAAACCGAAAATACAAAACATTCCGAAAGAATTTTAACGAGCTTATGAAATAAGTTCTTAACAGCGTTTCCGTATCGATTAAACAAATTAACTTAAGCTTAAATAACGACCTTAAAGGCTGGTACGGTAAATTATAACAATTAAGAAAGGTTTACGACAGCCGATTGCTTATAAATACTAAACGCGAATACGAAAAACGATTAAAGCAAGCTTTAAAAGCCGTTAAAAGGTTCGATAAATAAATAAAGAAATAATAAAAAATTATAACCTAAAGCTAACGTTACGGAATTCCCGAAATAACTATGCCAGTTATTTGAACGAATTAATTATATATAGCAATAACGCCGATTATGCCTAATTAATCGAATTTATTTAACGTCTCACACAAGCTCGCGAGCTACACAAGCTCGCGAGCCGTTTTTGTCAATATCTCAACTACCCAACTTCAAGTGTCAATTTCTTAACACCAATAACATGGAGCGTTTTACAAAAGAATTTAGGATGAACTTAGCCATCCAGGCTAAAAAACAAAACCAGAAGTTAAGCTTTAAAACGTTACATTTTATATATAACGTCCCCGAATTTACTTTGAAAGCCCGATATTACGGTCGATGCGGCCGAACTAATATTGTTTCCCAATTGCGAAAATTAACGCCGACCGAAAAGAAATCCATTATCGAAAGGGTTTTTAACTTAAATACGCGAACGTTTCTTGTCCGACTTTAGTACGTAAAGATATGGCCAATATATTGCTGGTCCAGCGCGTTACAAAACGCGTTGGAATTAATTGGACGTCGAACTTTGTTAAACGGCAAAAAAAACTTTAAACGCGTTTAAATCGGAAAATCGATTATTAACGGGTTTTTATGCGAAAATCCAGAAACGTTTCGCAAGTAATTTAAACTTGTTCGGGTTACAATCGCGAAGTACATGTTACGGATTGAGATCTCCCGCGGACAACGGGAGACCAAAAAGGGGAATGACCTCGGGTCGGGTAAACTTCGGTGCCAAGAATGGTTTCTGCGGAGCCCATAGAGATACTTCAGAGATACTACAGAGATATTACAGAGATATTACAGAGACTAGACGGAGGTTATACTAGAGGGAAAGGATATATAAAACTTCCATGTTTCCTTATAAATAGCACTTACTTAGTTTCGTTCCTTAGTTATTAATTTAAGTTTTTAATTAAAGGGAACGTTTTTTGATTAAAAGAAAAGTCCGTAAATCTTTTTAACGAATAAATTACTAAATTATTTTTCGCTTTATTGTTACCTGCAAATTAAGAACTTTTTTCGGATATTGTTTATATTTCCAGGTAGTTATATAACAGGTTCGTTACATTTTGATAGTTCTTTAATTAATAGCCGACGAATAGTTTAAGGCCCAGTTAGATATAAACTTTTCTGAACCTAGTAAAAACGATATTATAAAACGGCGTTCAAAAGATAAATGATATACCCGATCGCCCTTATTAATAAGTAATTAATATTTAGATTAAAATATTTTACTTCTTATTAAAAAAGTCCTTTTTTTAATTTTTTAATCGACAATATGGCCCTCCTTATTATTCGGTTTTAAGGAGGACCTTTTTTTTTTTGCAACGATTTTCCCCGGCTTTTAAAGAAATTATTAAGGTCCAGGAAAACGAACCGGAAAAGGAAGAAGAGGAATCCGATAGCCCGAAAAGTAAAGAAAAAGAATTTACGATTAACGACAAACTGCGTACCTTGATGATTAAATTTCAGGCGGTAAAAAGGGAAAATGCCAGATTCGTTCGATAGTAAAGGTTTTCGATATAATTTTATTCGGCGCGAATTAATTCCGCGAAAATATTATTTTACCTTTTGCTTATTATGGAATGCTAAAGGTTAAAGGTTATAAGTTAACCTTCTTAAAACTTTACGACGGTACCATAAATATAAAAGGATTTTTGATTTAGGCCAGATTTTATCTTAAGTTTTATGAGAATTTTTTAACGGAGGATTATTAAAAAGTAATAGTTATTTTTTAACTGCTTATTAAAAAAGTTTTCTTGTGGTCCGAACTTATTATAAACGATTATTTTATAAATTACCTTAATTAATCTTCCGACTTAATTAATTATATTTTCGGTAATTATGAACATTTTAAAGAAAAAATGCGAGTTTTGTTTAAAGATTTCGATAAAAAATAGCATACGGTCGAATAGTTGTATTTTTTCCAGCAAATTAAGTTAGCAGTTAAATATGCGATTAAATTTAATCGCCTTGTATTAATTTTTAATTTCCCAAAAAGCGTTTTGTTTTATTTTTTTTATAACGGCTTAAAATTATAAGTTAAAAATAAGATATACAAAGTACTTAAAATTAGCCTTTTTTAGGATTATATTAATAAAGTTATTATTGCCGATCGACGTATTTTTGAAAAGTATTTAGAAAAAAAAAATCCGACAGAAAAAGAAATAATCGAAGTTTTAGCAGCAAGTTTTAAAAAAAGTAAAAATAAGGATAAAACCTGAAAAAAAGCGAATATTACTTTTAGGAAATTTAAAAAGGATAAGTCGAATATTAAATATTTTAATTATAGCAAGAAAAGTTATTACAAAAACGAATATTATTTTTTAGCCAAAAGGAACTCCAGGGAAAAAAGGATTTCTTAAAAGAAAGTCTGAACGGCCGAATAAAAAATAAATAATGAAAACGAAAAAGAAAAGGAAGTTAATTTTATTTTTTTTCCAATAGGAATATACCATTGCAACGATTTATTATGAACCAAGCGGCAACCTAAAGTACGAACGTTATCCGATTTGCCAGAATCAAACCGTTAAAGCCTGCAAATATTATCCCGGATAACTAGCTTTTAAAATAGCTATAGGATTAAGATACGAATGTTATTTAAATATGTAAAAATGCGAAATATATTACGAATATAACCAGATGCGCCCAAAATTTAATAACTACGGGCAAAAGATCTTTAAATTTAACGAACCCTTAAAATAGGCAGTATATTTTAAAACCGAAACTTTTGAATAGGATTTTGTTAAAAAGTACGGTTTCCTTTATTTCTCGGCCTGTAACGATAATGATTGTTTAATTTACCTTCGAGCAAAGGAAAATAACGATTATTGGCCCGGTTAGGACGAAAAAACCCTTACAAAGCCTAATAACGATTGCAAATATATCGAAATCCCCCGATAGCCCGGATACTTTCGATTTTGTTATTTGTACCCCGAATCGGATTAAAGCCGAAAAGTTATTATTTAAGGTTATTTATGTTATACCTTTATGTTATGCTTAATCCATAAACTTTTAGGTATAGGAGCAAGCTTTATAAAAATTTTAACTTCGAATCGGAAACCTTTTTAAACGTTAAAAATAAAAATCATTAAAGTAAAATATTAAATTAGCTAACGAAAGTGGTATACTTGCATGGACGATAAGTATACCAAATACGCAGTTAAGAAAACCCGCGAATAAAAACGTTTTTTAACGAATAAAATTACGAAGTTAAAAAACCGCAAAAGCTTTCGAAATTAAGGTATTAAGGAATTTTACGAACTAAGACCTTATGTAAGGCAAGAAAAGGATTACGAAGCTAGATCGAAAATTTTATTTCGTATTAAAGCTAAACCTTTAAAATTATGATTAATTTTGGAGTAAAAGGTAATTTCATTTCGCCAGCGGTAGCCGAAAAATATTATATTTTTTGGAGATATAAGTTAAAGTTTTACAAATTACGGATAGTTAATAGAAATTTTTTTTAGTATAATAACGGACGAATCCTTAGAAAAACTGAAAAACTTTTAATATAGATTTAAAGGTATTAAAAGCATTTTACCCTGGATATCGCCGACATTTTAAGTTATGATATTATTTTAGGAATATCATAGCTTAATTTTAGCAATCTGTTAATTAATTAGAAACTTCGCCAGCTTTCTTGAAATTACGAATTAACTTTTATTGAAAAAGGGTTTAAAGAAATCTGCTATATTATCCGAAAAGTTAAGGTATTAGATTTTGCTAGTACTATACCTTTAAAGTATCAGCCATTCGAACGATTTTTTAAAAATAGAAAAATTACAAGCTGCTTTTATACGGATAATAGGATTATCGTATACTTATTAAAGAAGGATACTACTTTAAGTTTTATAAAATCTATTATATAAATTTAAAAAAGGTAAAGGCTTTATGGAAAAATATCCAGTTAAACCTAAAGAAAAGTTATATTCAGTTATCCGAATCCCCCGTAAGATATCCTGTACTTATGGTACCCAAAATTAAGGACGGCAAGCAGAAAATCGATTAGATGGAAATCCGGTTTATCGACGCGTAGTCGATTACCGATAGCTAAACGATATCATTATTAAAAACGGTTATCCCTTAATTTTAATAAATATCTTAAAATAAAACGTAAGCAAAGTTAAATGGTTTACCGCCTTAAACCTTCGAAACGGGTATTACCGTATTAAAATGGCAAAAGGAAAAAAATGGAAAATTACCTTTCGAACGATATATAGGCATTACGAATATAGAATTATGCCTTTGGAACTTACTAACGCCTTTGCCAGTTTTTAACGCCTAATTATAATTATATTTAGGAAATTCTTAAATAAATATGTTTTTGTTTACCTCGACGACATCCTTATTTATTCCGAAACGTTAAAAGAATATAAAAAGTATATTTTCTAAGTTTTTAAAGTTTTGAATAAAACAAATATCCGAATTAACCCCGTTAAAAGTATATGATATACGTAAAAGCTAGATTATTTAGGATTTACTTTTATTTCCGGTTAAATTCAGATCCAGGATTCCAAATTAAAAGTAATTAAAAATTGGCTTATTTTTAATAAGGTAACCGTTACCGATATCCGATAAATATTAAAATTTACGGGTTACGTACGTAACTTAATTAAGAAATATAAAAATATTATTAAATTATTAACGAAATTTACTATAAAGCAATATGTTAAAAAAAAAATTCGAACTTTTAAAAAAAGTTAAAAAAGTTTTTTAATTATTCAAAAACGAAATTATTAAAGCGTTAATAATAAGATTACTTAACGCCGACAGAAAAAAACGCTTAAAAATAAACGCTTTAAATTATGCCTTAAGCGTAATTCTGGAATAACAAAAAGATAATAAGAAATAATACTTAATAGCTTATTATTTTAAGGCTTTTCGAAACGCAAAATTCCGATATAAAATTTACGACAAAAAGCTATTAGCGATTATTAACGCTTTTAAAAAATAAGAATTTTTTTCAGCGGAATTAAAAAGTTTTTCGATATTTACTTAAATTATAAAAACTTTACCCGGTTTATAACGATTTAAAAGCTAAATAAACGTTACGAAATTTGGATAATTTTTTTATCGAAATATAATTTCCAAATTTACTATATTAAAGGAAAAAAAACATTTAAGCAGATATTTTAAGTCGCAAAAAAGATTACGACTTTAAAATCCCGAAACGTCGAATGCAAATATTGCAATAAATTAAGGACGGTACTTTACGGTTATGTAAAATATTAAAACAATTTACTTTAAAACTTTTAACGGAATTTCGAAATTTTTATAATAAGGAAAAGTAAAAAGAAGTGTAATAATTAAATGGATAATTTGGAAACCAGCTGTTATATTATGGCAAAATTTACATCCTTCGAAATTAATAAAAGCAATTCGTTAAAAACTTTTACGAAAATTTATTATACGGACATTAAGGGTATTTTTAAAATTACTAAATAATTGCAGGAAAAATATAATTTTCCAGGATTTCGACAAACTGTTAAGTAGGTAATTAAGGATTGCAATATCTGCAACAAGGTAAAAGTAACCCGATATAACCCTTATGGATTTTTACAGCTTATAAATATTCCAAAAAAAGCTTGGAATATTATTATTTGGAATTTTATTACCGGTTTACCTTTATCAAAAAATCCCGTTACTAAAGTTTAATACGATGGAATATGGATAATCGTTAACAAATTTACTAAGTATAAATATTTTTTACTTTTTAAAGGAAACGTAACGATAAAATAATTGGTTTATGCCTTTGTTCGATATTACGTCGATAAATATAAAATACCAGAAAAAATTATTTTAAATAGGGATAAGCTTTTTATATTAAAGTTTGGTATTAATATTTTTTAAATAAATAAGCGTTAAATTTAAATTTTCGACAGTATATTATTTACAGATAAATAAATAAATAAAATGTTTAAATTAAATATTAAAGCAATACTTAAAAGGTTATATTAATTACTAGCAGGATAATTAGGTTAAACTTTTTCCATTAGCTTAAATAATTTATAATACCTTTATTAACGAAAATATAAATGTTTTTCCTTATATAACAGTATATAATTACCAAGTAAAAACTTAACGGCTAAAACAGTTATTAAACGAAGCTTTAAAATTAACCGCAAAAGCTTTACGAACAGAAACGGTAATAACTGAAATCTAAATAATACAAATCCGCTTACAAAATAAATTACGATTTTTCTAACAAAAAATAGCCCAGTATTATAATAAAAAAAGAATTAAAGGATTAATTTTATCGAAAAGAAATAAAGTTTACTTATTACGTTAAAATCAAAACGCAACTTCGAACATTTTTTAAATTAAAATAAAAAAACTTAATAAGAAGCTCGATTTAAAAAAGCATAATCCGTTTAAAATCGATAAAGTTATTTCCAAAATTAATTACCGACTGTTATTACTTAAAACAATAAAAATATACCCTGTTTTCCATATCTCTTTACTTAAACCAATACCCAAAAACGCGCCGTTAAAAACCAATTTAAAAGTCGGAAAAAACGACGATAAGTACGAAGTTAAACGAATACTAAACTTTAAGGTAATTAAAGATAAGGTCCAATATTTAATTAAATAAAAAAATTACCTATACGAAAAAAATACTTAAAAACCCTTTAAGCATTTAACGAACGCGAAAAACTTAGTTAAAACGTTTTACCGGCAAAATCCTAACCGACCGACTTTAATACGGCCAAGGTTGCAGGCGATAACGGCCCAGTATTTAGGTTTAACCCTGGACCGTTCTAATCGAAAAAAATAAAGGTTTCCGCCGTAGCATTTATTTCTAAAGCAAGCTGCGCTTATTCTATTTCCATACGACATTATTCCATTTTTTTCTTTTTTTTATCTAATCTTTTTTATTCTTTTAATTCGTTTACGGAACGAAGCTTATAACAAATTATTTCTGTACCCCGACGTTGTAAAAAGTCTTGTTAACGGCGTAACCTAATTAACTTAACCATAGCTTTTATTTGCAGTTATTATAAATTTAACAGTACTTCCATAACGTCCCGCTTTTTACGATTAATCCGCGCCTTTTCGGACCGGATATTTTGCAACAACTCCAAAAAAATATTAATGGCCCCATAAGGTATATTAACATTATAACAATATTGGCATTTCTTTCGCCCTTTAATTATTTTATATTCCAGTTTTAAATTTTTGCAACGTTTACAAGGCATAACTAAGTATCCAAAATCTAAAATAAAAAAAACTAAGTTTTTTCGACTTTCGGTAAAGAATTTAACGCATTTTCGTAATAAATTTGACATAATGTTAACTAGGAATTAATAATCCAAGGAAACAAAAAGCGAAAAAAACGTACCTATTTTATCTTTAGGAATAAAGATTTTGAAAGGAAAGGAATGTTATTACGGATTAAGATCTCCCGCGGACAACGGAAAACCAAAAAGGGGAATAACTTCGGGTCGGGTAAATTTCGGTACCAAGAATAGTTTTTGCGGAACCCATAAAAACACCTTAAAAATACTACAAAAACATTACAGAAATATTACAGAAATCAAACGGAGGTTATACTAAAGGGAAAGAATATACAAGATTTCCATATTTCCTTATAAATAGTACCTACTTAATTTCGCTCCTTAGCTATTAATCTAAATCTTTAATTAAAAGCAACGTTTTTTGATTAAAAAAAAAGTCCGTAAATCTTTTTAACGAACAAACTACTAAATCATTTTTCGCCTTATTGTTACCTGTAAATTAAGAACCCCTTTCGAATATTGCTTATACTTCCAGGTGGTTATATGACAGGTTCGTTACAGTACAGTATTACAGAAAAAGATATTTACAACTTCGACGAGACTAAATTTTTAATAAGGCTCTTTATGATAACGGATATAGTAATTACTAGTATCGAAAAACATAAAAAGCTTAAACAAACGTAATAAAGAAATAAAGAATAGGTTATAATTATCCAAGTTGTTAATTTCCAAAGTTAGGCTATACCGTTATTTATTATTATAGCGGGAAAAATTTAACTTAAGTCCTAGTATCGCGATAATTTATTATTAATAGCCGATTAAAAAATTGCATTAAGTAATAATAACTGGATAACAAATAAATTAAGTTTCGAATAAATTTAGCATTTTAACAAACATATTCGAACGCGTACGAAAGGTTCGAAACGTTTTTTCATCCTCGACGGTTACAAAAGTTATTATTTGATAAAATTCGAAAAATACTGCGCCAATAATAACATTATTACGCTTTATATGCCCGCGCATTTTTGTTATCGGCTTTAACCTTTTAATATATATATTTTTTTTTAAAACGCGCTTATTCACTGTATATGGAAAACCTAATACGACGCCATTATACCCATATTGCCAAAGAAGATTTTCTCGCCGGCTTCTACGACGCGTTCCAAGCTGCCATAACGTCCAACAACATTAAATCTGGATTCGCGAAAACTGGTCTTGTTCCATTCGATCCTAATAACGTTTTTTCCGAATTGGAGGTTTTTCCAATTGTGCCTACGCCGACCGTCTCCCCATTAACCTCCGCCGGTTCTATTTTACCCCTTACGAAAACCCCTAGAAATATCCGGGAAGCAATAAAATAAGGACGATACTTACAAAAAAAGATTAAAAATTATCAACGTAGTTCGCTAACAAGATTATTTAAATCGGTTGATTTTATGATAAAAGGGTACCTATTATTATTATATAAAGCTGTTTTTTTTGAAAAAAAAACGTTTAATTACGTAAAACAAATAATACCTTAAGTAAACGTCGCCGGACCAAAAATAAACGTCTTTAAGAAAAAGAAACATTTATTATATAAAAAGGATAAGCTTTTTTGGCCCAAAAAGAAAAGGGTAGTAAAAAAATGCAGTTAACAGCAGCTGGAAAGGGTCGTCGTAAGAAAGTTAAACAAGGAACGGAAATGTGGCGTTTGCGGCAAGCCTGGACATAATGCGCGTACTTGTGTAAAAGTTGTAAATACGTTTAGCGAAGAAGAATCCGATTGATTTGAATTAATGCAATGTGTTATTGTTGAGTTATTTGAATTTGTTGTTACAAGGTGCCAAAAAACGGCTCGCGAGCTTATGTGGCTCGCGAGTTTGTGTAAGACGTTATCCTTTTTAAACAACATAATATCCAAAAAAAAAAAAGAATTAATTACTTAAAGGTCGGGGTTAATCTTTTAAATTACTAAATTATAACGAAACCATAACAGTTAGCAAAAAACGTTAAAGCAACGTTTCCGGCCTTTTATAAAATCCCAGTAAACCCTTCCGGTTAGGACGATTCTAATTAAAAAAAGACCAAGGATACTAATAATCAACTACGTAATAAGATCTTTAAAAAAAGGGCCGAAACGAGGCAGTCGTAAAAAGTCCCAAACTGGCCGAAATAATAACAACAATAAGCAAAAACGCCAAAAGTTAAACGCATAAAAAACTCGGTATAAAACGTACCTAAACCCTGGGTATACGTTACCTTAATGCTATTATGCGTTCCTTAACAAAGCTCCAGCAAAGTTCAAACATAATAAGGAAATTTTAGCATTAATCTAAAACTGAATTACTTTCGATTAATCTTTAAAGAAAAAAATTAATTGTCTATCGAAAAATATAGAAAAACTAATAACTCAAAAAATAGATTAACTTTTAAAGGGAATAAAACGAATCCTAACGTACTTTTTAATTTTTAAATAACGCAATACGATAAATATCGCATTTTACTCCTTAAAGAGTTCGGCCATTTTGGATTTAAAGTTTGCGATATATATCTTTAACTTAATTAATAGGTTCCTAGATTATAAAATAACGATTTAAGGCGACGGTATGTACGCAAAAAACAGTTTCGTCCCGAGTAAAGGATACGGAAAAATAAATATATTGCTTTAAAGCTTTAAAGGCCCTAAAGCGTTACGTTTGTATAACGTAGCCTTTTACGAGAACTTTGCATACAACCTCATAGTTTTCCGGCATTTCCGAAATAAAGGGTATTAATAAGATAACCGGGGAATTAACAATTCTATTCGAAATAAGTATAATTAAATAGTTACTACGTTAATAAACAAGTTTAATCAATTCGTTATCGAAAATATTAATGTAATAATTACCTATATAACCCTTACATTCTACAAACGAAACGTTAACTTATATACAGCGAAACCGCCGCGAATCGGTAACGGCACAATATAGCACTTAAAATTAAAACATCCAAAGCCCGAAGTAATCGCCTAATTACAATCTTATATAAGGGGAATCCGCCTAAAGGGTTTTATAACAGTCGAATGCCAATCATGTACTAAGGCGAAAGCCAAAAGGTTAATACGCCGCAAGCCGAAAAAGGGAACCTTCCGATTAAAATAACAAATCGCTATCGACTTTACAGATTTCGAAAAAGACCTTAAAAGATACAAATATGTTATATTCGCAACCGACAGGTACTTAAGCTTTATCTAGAATATTTACCTTAAAAATAGAAAGCAAAATATATTAATTACAGCGTTCCGATATTTCTTAAAGGTTTTAAAAAACCAAAATGAGGTTTTTGCTTAAATATTCGAATACGATAACGAAATTTTCAAAAATTACCACCTTCGAAATATGCTTCAGTCGCCTTTTTTCAGTATTAAACTTAAGCTCTTAATACTGCATACCCAAGCCTAAAACGGGGATACAAAGCGCTTAAAAGGGATAATTAAAAAGAAATCGATTATAATGCAAAATAGCATTAAGTTACCTTCATTTTTAATCGTATACATCTTTAAAGCGGCAGTATATTTATATAACCGTACCCTCAAATATGCACTTTTTTGGTAAAACTTATATAAAGTATATTATATTTATCTGGCGTACAAAAACGGCGTTGCAATGTTTAATCGGAAGTTTTAATAGGCTCATCTGTGAATATATAGCTATATAACCTATATTATAATAGCTGCCGCTATAAAGAAGAAAATAAAAATTCTAAAAGTTAAACCTTAAAGTATAAATTAGGTTTTTCGTCGGTTACCGATTTACGAATATCTAGGAAATCTGGAACTTATTAATTAATAACGTTATCGCTATTCGAAACGTACTATTTAACGAGAAAGCTACGTTTTTAAGTAATACTTAAAATTTAAAAAACAACCTTTTGTACATTACAGAGGAAAAGTTACAAAAGTTACTGCGACAGGTAAAATTACTTAATTAAGGCCTAAACTACCCAAACATAAAAATACAAAAAGAAAACGAAAATTTAAGCGAAATAATATAACTACCGGTTAAACAAAAAAGGTAGTTCCAGAATAATATAAACGTACGAAACGTACGGAATAAGAAAAAATAAGCTTATTCGCATAAAATTAATTACCTTTATACGACCGCTATATTTGAATTATTTCCGTTCTTTGGCCTATTACTTTTATTAACGTTTGCTTTAATAACTATTACGATTAGTACGCTAGCGGAAATAATAAAGGTAACCTTAAGTTTTTAATGGTTTGTTTAACCTAAAATAACGGTAAAAAACGAAAGTACTTTACGGGTTATAAACGTAAGTTTTATACGTTCCGCGTCGAAAAGATAATTATCGATACGATTACAAAGTATAAAAAGCTGCGTTTAACGTAGGACGATTAGCCTACTTTATTAGTACGATCCACAAACGGCCGTTAAACTGCGGAAATTTAAGGAAGTTAATTATCCGAAATACGCTCTACCTTAATCGGAAAAGTTTCGATACGAAAATACATAAAATCCTTAAGTCGCGAAACCGGGTATATAAGCGCAATTTATTGTTACCGCCGTAAGGCTATAAAAAGCTAAATACATACCCGTTAAAGAAGTTATTTCGTAAGGCCGAAAAAGCTTACTTGTAAAATTACAAAAAAATGTAATTCTGGAAAATTATTAATTAGTTTTTTGTTAAAAAAAACCGGTTTTAAGATATATATAAGTATATATTCATAAGTTCGATAAGTATAATTGATTGCAAAAATGTAAAATACGTTTCGTCGTACGGGACGATTAATAATTAAAAAACGCTTATAGTAATATATACGTATTTATTTTAGCTGGAAAGTTATTTAAAACCTTAATCGTTATTGCGGTTAAATTCGACTTAAAATTTAAACAGTATAATACAGTAAACGTTTTCGTTAACGCCAACTTACTTTATAAAGTATATATAAAAATATCTTTAAAATATTCGTATTATGGTAAATTTTTTCTAATTAAAAAAGTATTATATGGATTAAGAAAATTATTTTGGCTTTAGTAAAAAGAGTTTATTAAAACGTTCAAAAATCTGGGATTTAGCCCCGTTTCTTATGAACCTTATTGTTTTATTTGTTAAAGAATACTTATCTTTTTCTTTATAAACGATATTGTTACGGCGTACCATAAGAAAAATTAAGACCTCGTCAATTAGGTACTTTAGCAGATAAGGAAATAATATACCTTTATAAAGGGCAAGGATTTATAATGGTTCTTAGGAATCGAAATAATTAAAAATAAAGCTGAAAGAAAAATCTAGCTTTTTTAATTTAATTTTATAAATAAGTTAGTTAACTTAATCTTAAAAAAGTTTAAATATTTTTTCCAGATACGTTAATAATAAACGTCAAGCTACTGCCGAATCCGAATTTAGCTTATTTAAAGTTTGTTAATAAATATTAAAAAAAAAATCGGTTTTATTTTGTACGTAACAATTAATACGCGATCCGATATAACCTTTACGGTATTCCGATTTGCCCGATTTAATATAAATCTTAACAATACGTATTATAAAGTTGCCGATCGGGTTATATTATATCTAATCGGAATTAAGATATTAACATTATAATTTAAGGGTAAAAATTCGTTAAATACCTAAAGCGACGCTTTTTTGCATATAATACGATCGATTAAAAAAGCTTTTAAGTTGACGTTATAAAATATATTTAAAAAAGTAATAAAATAAAAGGTAAATAAATAAAATATCGTAATTATTTTTATAACAAAAACGAAGTTAATATTTTTTGCGCAAGTTACAAAAAAACCTTATTTAATTTTCGATTAAATAAAAAATAAAAAGTTATCTTAAATGCTGGGCCGTCAAATATGTAATGCGATAATCGATAAATTATTCTGCTTATTAACGCCGACGTCGCCCTATTACAAACAAAGCTGCAGCATATAAATATACATAATTACTAATTACGAAAAACGGTAAAAAAGACCATAATTAAAGTAAATTATACGCTTACGGGCGATATATTAGCTAATAAATTAATTAAAGCTCTGTTACAAAAATCTTTTAAGCACTTTAAAAAAACAGCTAAAATTAATAGATATTACGGAAGCCTTCGATCGGCGGAAGAACAACCTGCGAATGATTTTAAAGGAGGAATTGGCTAATTAAGAGAACTTAATTACCGGAGGAAAGATGGAATGGAACGCTGCGGCTTTAAAAAGTGATAAAGTGTAACGGTTAACGCCGTAACTACGTCGAGGCGTTGAAGGGATATGTTAGCTAGCAGGGAGTACGCTAGTACCCCATATACGGAAAGGCTCCTTCTAATCGGAAGATATATGCTCCGTGGCTAGACTGTTTTAAAGATCAGTACGCGTTGCTAGAATGTACGCAACTAGCCAATTAATACAACACATCTGATGTCCCCTATATCTGAAAGCTCCATATATGTATTTCTAGGAGCTCTTTTCGCCGGGCGCAACCCCGAGACATGTTCATCATCGTCCACTTACCACATACACTCATATCTATTCTAGAATCTGGTTCAACACCACCCGAATACAGTTTTACGTTTATCTTTATTACCGCTTTACTCGGCTATTCTATCGTAACCCGCTTTTCGATAATACTCTGATCGGAACTAAATCTCCCCGTTCCAATTCAAGTAACTACCAAGGAAAGGATACTGGCTTTTATTAGCTGCCGACGGACCTCGATCTCCGATTAACAAGTCGGAAAAAAAGAAAAGGACGAAATTTTAATTAAAAGCATTCCGATATAACTCGATTACGACTATAATTATAATTACGATAACTTAAGCGGCATATAATTAACGACTGCAATTATAACAAAAACGTAACTCTTTATACGCTTAATAAAAAGGTTATTAAATTAAAACCTTATTACGAAAACAGCTTTATTCGGACGACGGCGAGAAAGTACGAACGCGTATAAGCAATTAGCTTTAAAGCATGAATTAATTATTCAAGTTTTAAACCAATTGCACAATTTAAAATATTATACGTATTAATAAAGAAATTACGTAACAAAACAAAATATAAAATTTAATTAACAAAGATTAAAAAAGCTAAAACTGCGACGCTGGTAACGTAAATATTAAAATTTAAACTAATTAAAATAAATGTAACGACGATAAAATTAACGATATAAATAAAACAGCGAATACGAACAGAAAAAAAAATTAAGCTATAAAGTTATTTATTTTACATAAGAAAAGAAAATATCGAAAAAGGAATAATATCCCTTAATACGATACAGAAATTAAGAAAAAAAAAATGGTATAAAACATATTTTAGATTTTCTTAACGTTAATCGAGTAATATTTTATTTAATTATTATTACGCGGTATTATTTAAAATTTACTTTTTTTTAATAAGCTTAAGTATTATAACGTTCAGGCTAACAGTAAAGGTACTAATTAACAAGTTGGAAAAAATGTAATTAGATAACTAGAGACGTAACGATAATTAAAATAAAATTATTCGGACGGATAATAAAAAAAGAAAAAATATACCCAAATAATTATTGCGGATAATTATTTACTTTATGCTTAAATATATTTCGTTTAAAGCAGTATTTTAAAACCTAATAATTTAAGGATTAATAGCATTAATTCATTTAAAATAAATTGTAACAAATCTTTTAACGTACCACAGAAGCTCGCGGCCCACACAAGCTCGCGGCCCAAATTTCTCAGCATTCCAATTGTTCATCTCTGTTAATCTATTACATAACACCAACAATATGGAACGTTTTACAAAAGAATTTAGATTGAACCTAGCTGTTTAGGCTAAGAAAGAAACTCCAAAACTTAGTTTCAAGAAGCTTAGTTTTATATACGAAATTGCCGAAACTACCTTGAAAGCCCGATATCGTGGCAGATGCGCCCGAGCCGATATTATCCCCCATTTGCGAAAATTGACGGCGACCGAAGAGAAATTTATTGTCGAAAGGATCCTTGACTTAGATGCGCGAGCATTTCCTGTCCGGCTTTAGTACGTTAAAGATATGGCAAATTTGCTGCTTGCTTAACGCGTTGCGATACGCGTTGGAGTTAACTGGGCGTCGAACTTTGTTAGACGGCAATAAAAATTCCAAACGCGTTTAAATCGAAAAATCGATTATTAACGGGTTTTATCCGAAAATCCAGAAACGTTTCGCAAGTAATTCGAGCTTATTCGCGCTATTATCGTAAAATACGGCATTATAAAAAAGGATATTTATAACTTCGACGAAATTGGATTTTTAATAGGGCTTTTTATGGTAACGGGTATAGTAGTTACTAGTGCCAAAAAACGTAAAAAACTTAGATAAACGTAATAAAGGAATAAAAAATAGGTTAAAGTTATTTAGGTTATTAATTCTTAAGGTTAAGTTATGCCGTTATTTGTTATTATAACGGGGAAAAATTATTTTAGATCCTAGTACCGCGATAACTTATTGCCAGCAGCCGATTAAAAAATCGCATTAAGTGATAATAGCTGGATAACAAATAAATTGGATCTTAAATGGATTCAGCATTTTAACAAGCATATTCGGACGCGTACGAAAAGTTCCAAACGTTTTTTTCATTTTCGACGGCTACGAAATCTATTATTTGATGGAATTCGAAAATTATTACGCTAATAACAACATTATTACGTTTTATATAGCCGCGCATTCTTCGTATCGGCTTTAACCTTTTGATGTATCTTATTTTTCTATTTTGAAACGCGCTTATTCGCGTTATATCGAAAACCTAATACGACGTTATTATACCTATATTGCCAAAAAAGATTTTTTCGCCGGCTTTTACGACGCGTTCCAAGCTGCCATGACGTCGGATAACATCAAATCTGGATTTGCAAAAGCTGGTCTTATTCCATTTAATCTCAATAACGTTCTTTCCGAATTGGAGGTTCCTCCAGTTGTGCCTACGCCGACCGTCTCCCCGCTAACCTTTACCGGTTCCATTCGTTCCTTACCCGCAAAGACCCCTAGGAATATTAAAGAAGTAACGCGGTAATCGCGTTATTTGCAAAAAAAAAATTTAGAAATTAACAAGGTAATTCGTTAATTAAAATGGTTAAATTGGTTAATCTTTTAACTAAAAGTTACTTATTATTTCTGTACGAAAATATTCTTTTCCGGGAAAAAGTTGCCTAATTGCGCGAAACGAACCATATCTTAAGCAAACGTCGCAGGACCAAAAATAAACCTTTTTTAAAAAAAAAGGAACATTTATTATACAAAAGGGACAAGCTTTTCTGGCCCAAAAAGAAAGGAATAGTGAAAAAATACAGCCAATAGCAGCTGGAGGGGGTCGTCGTAAAAGGGTTAAGACTAAGGAACGGAAGTGTGGCGTTTGCAGCAAGCCTGGACATAATGCGCGTACTTGTGTAGAAGTTGTAGATACGTTTAGCGAAGAAGAATCCGATTGATTTGAATTAATGCGATATGTTGTTGTTAAGTTATTTGAATTTGTTGTTCCAAGGTGCCAAAAAGTGGCCGGTGAGCTTGTGTGACCGGTGAGCTTGTGTGGGACGTTATACGGATTTATAAAAATATTACATATTTCTTTACGATACGAAAACTTATCGAAAAATAATTACGTTACGTAAAAAGCATTTTTAAATTCGATTACGTTATTATCTATCGAAAAGAATCAGAAATGGTAAAATAAACGTATTTAACAAATAACCTAATTTAAAAAAAAACTTAAAATTAAGGTACAGCAAATAACTTTCGATATTATACCTTAAGGATACCTAAAATAACGACGAATTGTTACAATACGAACGATATTACCCGATATACATTAACGTATTTACTAATATAATGCTAATTAATTAATAAAGCACCAAATAAATAAAATATAAATACCTAAAAACTTTCAAAAAGATATAATACGGGATGTATATAAATACCCGGTATATAAATACTTAAAGAACTACAAAACCATAAAACGCTTATAAAGGATATATTACTTTCTTAAAATAAAAACTATAATCCTAAAAGTTATACGGCAATACGATATTTGCGCCAAAACAAAGATACGACGATATAAACCTTACGGAACATTATAACCCTTACTAGTCGTTAAACGACCATAATATTTAAATACATTTAATTTTATTACCAAGCTTTTTTTATCAAAATATCCAGCTATAAAAGTATATTACGATAGCATTTTCGTAATCGTTAATCGATTTACGAAATTCTTATATTTCCTGCCTTATAATAAAAATACCGATATAAAGTAATTTGTATACATTTTTCTTAAATATATTTTAAGTAATTACGGACTTCCAACCGAAACTATTTCGGATAAAGGTATTACCTTTATTTCGAAATTTTAATAAGGACTAATAACTTAACTTAAATTAAATTACAAATTATTTAACGTATTTAAACCCTAAATAAACGAACAAATGGAAAAAACTAATTAAACGCTAAAAATGTATTTACGATGCTATATTAACTACGAACAAAACAATTAGGTCGAAAAATTACTAGTTATAGAGCTAACTTATAACATTATTTATTAAGAAAGCATTAAAATAACGCTAGTAATTATCAATTTTAATTTTATACTTAAATTTTACCGAAATTTATATAAAAATAAACCAGCTAACATTAAAGCAATTTTTACATCAAATCGTTAAAACAGCTATATGCAAAAATAAAATCAAAACTTAATTTCGTAAGCAACCAAATAAGCAAATATTATAACCAAAAAAAGTTAAAGGGATTAATCTTTTCGGAAAGGAAAATGGTTTACTTAATTACTAAAAATATCTAAACCAAAAAGCGAAACAAAAAACTCGATTTTAAATATATCGGCCTATATAAAATCGCCAAGAAAATCTTAAAAAATAACTATGAATTGGAGCTACCGCTGAAAGTTAAATTCCATTTAATTCTTTATATTTCCTTATTAAAATCAGCAGCAAATATAAATAAAGTTAGTACGGAATAAAACGAAAAAATTATAAAAGATGCATCGGTTTACGAAGTAGAAAAAATATTAGATGTACGCAAAAAAGAAAGGCTTATCCAGTACTTAGTAAAATGGAAAAATTACCTAAATTCTAAAAATACCTAGGAACCCGCGAAAAACCTTAAGAACGTTTAACGCCTTTTGAACAACTTTTACCAGCAACGCTAAAAGCGCTAGGGTTAAAAGTATTCCAGTTTATGTTATTAGAAAACGGCCAGTTAACAGGTAGAAAGGTTTACGTTAACGCAATCTTAGCTTTTAGTTACTATTGCTCTCGTTCTAAATGTTCGAATTCTTTTATCGTTTCCGTACCTTTAATACCTTAACGTAATATTTCCATTTTACGCTTACGTAAAAGCTTTTGTTAATTGTGTAAACGGGCCAAACGACGAAATAATTCGTTAAAGCGCTGCTACAGTTTATTAAAACACTGTTAAACTAAAAGCAGCTTTTTTTTAGCCAAACGTTTTTAAAAGTCCAAACAATCCTTTTTATTTATTAACCTTTAATGTTCCGATTCGGAAAGACCGAAAAGATTACAAGAATTATTATGCGCGGTACAAAAAACGCATTTTCTAGAATTAGGATAAATTTTGCAGGTTTTTTTTCAGATTTGCAGCGCGAATAAAAAAAATGCAGACATATTAAAACCAAAAATATTAATTCTCTTAGATAGAATTAAAGCGTTATTATACTGGCGGGATTTTTATTTTTCGATACGACTTAATATAACGGTTATATATTAAAAAAATGATATGGAAAAGGAGAAATTATTTACTAAATAAATATAACAAATAAATTAATCTTTAAAGGCAAAGATTTTTAAAAAGCAGAAATCGTATTATGGCCAAAGGCCTTAGTTTAATTAATAGGCGGTCGGAAGTTGTAGAAGGTATCTCCGATATGGCTTTAAGGTTACGTAACTGGCTCGGTGGGCTCGTAACGCCTGATTAGATAAAAAGGAACTTAGCGCCTCGAGCTAATCAAGCCGGAACAACAACTCGAAGTAACTCGATAGGCTCGAAGGGGGTTTTAACACCAAAATAGAAATCGAGCCGGTTCGAACCGGTCGAACTAAAAAAAGGATATATACATCTACTATTTCCCATAATTTAGATAACATCAGCTTGCAATACAACTTGGTTACCCAAATTTATATCTGCTATTACCGAACGTAATTATAACTTTATTGCTCAGATTTCCACGATACCATTGCCAACATAAACCGTACGACTTAGGTTTAATAGTTGGTTAAGCCCATAACCGTCACACGATATATATCAATTTTAGTTTAAAATGCTTTAACGGCTCAAACCTTTAAGCCAATCACGTAACCCGAGACCCACATCGAGAATACGTTCCATATTCTCTGACCGTCTATTAACAGGCCAAGCCCTTTAGTTATAACATGAAAGGGGGGATAATAACGCAACGTGTTCGGGCTACAGCTGTTAGACGCGCTAGGATTTAGAAAACGTAAAAGAATCCTAATTAGGACTAGAATGGTATTTGTGATAAGCTACGATAGAAGGAATTATATAGGTATATATAACTTTATAAGAAACGTTCTGCTATTAAGATATTACGGATTTTCTTTTTTTTAACAAATAAATGTGAAAAACGAACCCCTTTTTTACATAACCAACACTTAGGCCTCGCTGACTCGTTACGGGTATTTGGGATTTGGTTAGTTAATTTTTAACGTTGTGGAGCGGTACTTAAGTGACTTTGAAGAAAATAGGGGAACGAGCTAGCGGGGCCTGTACTAGCTGAGGTAAGTTACCGGCCGTTATTCAATTTATTTCCGCCAGATCTATTATTTCTCTGGCCGCGAAAGCTTTTAAAAATATCCGTAAAAAACGAAACGAAAACGTAACTTGTAGAGAATTTAAAACTTATTAGACTAGCTCAGCGACAAAAATGATTAAATCTGTTAAACTTCTAATAATTGTTTCAAAAAGGTCGAAATTTCCCCGGTTGTGATACCGGAATTTTTTTCCTTCCCCCCTCTTTTACTAAATAACAACATAAACATATAAAATGTGCCGAAATCGCTCCCTTTCAGGTAATCCGGACCCTGGACTGTTCACCGGCTTTGAGTTCCTTCTTCTAGCTGATTTCGAGCACATTGTACCAGAGCTCGTTGTTGTCGCCGTAGCCCTCGTGGAAGCAATAGATCTTATTGTTGTATACCACGGCCGACGGCCCCTGAGAAATGCCCGTCTTGGGAACCTGGGCGTCGCCGCGCCATGCCGAGCTGTCAAACACGTCGTACCACAGCTCATTGTTGGTCCCGTAGCCCTGGTGAAAGCAAAAGATCTTGTAGTAGTAGAACACGGCCGATGGCCCTTCGGATATGCCGACGTTTGGAACTTGTTTGTCGCCCAACCAGTTGGAGCCGTCGAACACGTTCTACCATAGCTCGTTGTTGCCCCCGTATCCCTGGTGAAAGCAGTAGATCCTGTTGTTGTAGGGCACGACTAGAGCGGACGGCCCTGACGTTATGCCGGTGGTGGGAACCCTGGTGTCACCGGCCCAGCTCGAGCCGTCGAAGACATTGTACCAAAGCTCGTGGTTATCCGCCGAACCCTCGTGGAAACAGTAGATCTTATCGTTGTAGACCACAGCAGAGGGCGCTGCGGTCATGCCCGTGTCGGGGACCTTGGTGTCGCCAGCCCAGCTCGAGCCGTCGAACACGTTGTACCACAGCTCGGAATTGGCCCCATATCCCTGGTGGAAGCAATAGATCTTGCCGCCGTACACCACGGCGGAAGCCCCTTTGGAAGCGCCCGTGCTGGGAACCTGCCTATCGCCGGACCATCCCGAGCCGTCGAACACGTTGTACCAGAGCTCGTTGTTATTGTTGTAACCCACGTGGAAGCAATAGATCTTGCTGTTGTAGACCACGGCTGACGGTGTCCCCGACATACCAGTATCGGCAACCTTGGTATCGCCCTGGCAGGAAACACTGAAGTCGCTGCTCATGGTGCCGGTACGGAGAGGCAGAGGCTTGATAGGACAAAAAATCTTGTTACAGTTTTGCTTGTAGAAATTAGGGGAGAGAGGAAAAAAAGAAGGATGAACCGATGTGCCACCTTCCCTTTCCTGGCCCCTAGTATATATTAGCGGGCAAGCTCTTCAAAGAGGTGGATGGATACACGGTCTCAAGTGCCATCAGCCAGTACCTCTGAATACAGGGTTTACTACAGAGTGTCTCCTGCGCTGCGGGCTCCTTTGATTTGAGAGATGCAACTCCCGCCGACCTATCAGTCGAGGCTGCGGGACCAGGGACTGCCACCACTAACCTTCTTCGGTTTGCTCGGCAGGTGTGTAGTTGCCCACGTAACCCGCACTAGGGGAGAGAGAGAGAGAGAGAGAGCAGGGTTCGGAAGCAGATACCAGGCAAACCCGCATTTCAGCTGCTTGCTAATCGTGAACTAAGCAGGCCACATCCAAGTGCTCCTCCACTTCCCCGGCCAGTGAGACCAGATTTGTCCACAACCTGTTTCGTATTTCAATTCGGCGAAAGCGGCTGCGGACATGGAAAGCAAAGTGTGAGTAGATGCTCTTACTATTCTATTACATAAATCGCACAGAGATGGGCAAATTATATCAAGTCAATGGTGCAGGTGGCTTGCATTCCGCCAGCGTCAGGGCCCGTGGGCCAGTGGTAATTGCTAGAATGAAGGGCTGGATCCAGAGAGCTCAGGAGGACAGCAGGAGTAAAGGTAAAGGGGGGGATGTGGTTGCACTGGACTCTGACCGTCTCAATCGAATTACCAGACTCTGGCCACTCTCGTCGCAGATTCGGCCCACGTAGCGCAGCCGGTCTGTCAGCGCTGCCATTCCTCGCGTCTTGGCACGGGGTTGCCAAGGAGGTTGACCCGACCATGACCGGCATAGCGATTGCGGTACCACGGAGGCCTTCGAGCATATGAGCTGTGGGGTCCTGACAGCGAGGAATAACACTTCTCTTTCAGGAAACACTTGCAGTAGAATATGGGAACAAAAGCGTTCCATTCGCCACATGCAGGGGGGGAAGCAGCTCAGAGTTGAGTTACAATAGTTGAAAGAGCATATGCCGGTAGGTATGTGCTAGATTTTGTGACGCGTAACACGGCAAAGCCGGTAAAATCTACTGTGGTAGCCTTTCTCGTCCCCCGGCAGGTTAATTGCCTCTTTTTCTTCCCTTTTTTAACCCGAGGGCGAGTTCTGATGTTGCGACTCTGGAGTAGAGCCCTCCTTCTCCTTCCCGTCACGCTCCCATGCCCGTCAGTGTTTTTTCTCAGGGGCTACATACGAGGTGATTACTTTTCACGATTATTCACACTTCAGCTCATACTTAGGTACCCACCCAGAGTATTCGTTGACAGTCGCGTTGTTTACTTAGTTTGCAATTCTGCTTTTGCTCGCCAGCATCATCACGAAGCACAGGATAAGATTCCATAGAGCCTGAGGGAATAAAAGTGTGTGTGATCGCCCAGCGCGACCCGCCATCTGTCTTTCGCCATCATGGGTGCCGGAATTGTTCGAGTAATGAACAATACCAACCATACACTCCACTATCACAACACTGAAAGCGGCGTTAAATTCGACATTGGACCCAAGACTGACCAGTACGAAAACAATGATTGGATACCGAGCTCTGACTACAAGTACGATTCCCTCCCGTCGTACAGTTCCGGCAAGTCCATTCAGGTCAGCATCGCTGACTTGACGCCGATGTTGGTGACCAACGACGGCGGCAAGTTCAGCATCGTGTACCCCACCGAGAACAGCGGCGAGACCGCGCAGAACCGCTCTGGCGATGTGAACAGCGGTTGGGAGTACATCATCAGGATGGACCAGCTCGAGGAAAGGACCGTCAAAAAGGCCGCAATGTCGATTTACAAATACGAAGCACCGCTGGGCGTCACGCCTGGTTACATTGCCCTCCAGCTCATTCAGCAAGCAGCTCCCATCGTCGTGTTGGTTCTTATGGCGATATTTCTCTAACTTGGTAGTGCAAAAGGAGGAATGGATTATATCGGGGCCCTTTAATAGGTCAGCCCAAACAGACCAGACGCAATTCAATCACCAGCAACAGAAAATTGTTTCCCTCATACGAGAATTTTGTGGTTGGCCACCATTTCCCCATAACAACCTACGTGGCCCATGCTTGGAATTGACTTGTCCCGGCTGATTTACGCGGGTACGTGTAACTGTGTCCTATTCAGGCTTGGTAACAGGAAATCTTTTGCTTGGGCATGCCCTTACAATCGCAGCCGTTGAGTCAGTGTGAACTTTTGAGGAGTCTGCGTGAATTCCGAGGCGTCAGTTACCGATGGCCAATGGCTTCCCGACCGGTCCTATCCCTGGAGTAAAAGTTGTGTTACCCCTCCGTAGAATTCCCGTCTCCATCTCGGCAGTGGTGTTATTGGAAGAAGCGTGAGGTCGGCGAGGGACCGGCGAATGAATGTTCCCCAGTATTGGTCCCAACGTAACCTATTGTTAACTCCTTCACGGGCCGGGTGTTGAAGCCACAATCCATCCCGCTGCCTAACCACTTGCCACACGGCAACGAACTCAGGTTCGGCCATTATGATTCCTCTAAAGCTACGTGTTACAAACTCTTGGGCGAATTGCTAGGATGGAGAGAGATGCTGGGCCTACGGAAAATGAAGGTGTGATGCCACAATCTCACCGGCAACCTGTAGATCCGAGGTACTCCCGCACCCTCGGGAAAAAAAGATGGGGAGATGGGGAACCTAAGCAGCCATTCGTTTTTGCAGCACTACAGGTACGCGGAGTCAGCGGATGACCCAAACGGTGCCCGTCTTTATCCTCACTATACTAATATTCATGACGATACAGTCCTTCGCCAGCAATGCCTTCACCGCATCCCCATTGCCTCTCTCCGCAGCCCATGACAGCGCCGTCTGGCCGTTGTTATCCTCGATATTCACATCGATGTCGTTCTCCTTGAGCAATCGTCGACCTACACACCAATTGCCTTTCTCCGTAGTCCATTACAACGCCGTTCTGCCTCTTTCTGTTATGACCAAAGGGCTTGGCCCGTTGACGGACGGTCGGAAAGTGTGGGACAAATCTCCGACGTGGGTCTTAGGTCACGTGACTGGCTCAAAGGTCTTAAAGTGTTTGGCGCTTTAAGCTCCTTAAGCCCGCAGGAAGGCTTAAAGGGCTTAACGGGCTTAAGGGTTTAAGCCGCCTAAGTACCTTGAGCCAAAAGAAGGATATATAGGTTTATTATTTCCTATAATTTAAATAACATCAGCTTGCAATATAACTTAGTTATTTAGATCTATATTTATTATTACTAAACGTAACTATTATTTTATTGCTTAAAGCTTTACGATATTATTGGTAATATATTCTGTACGATTTAAGTTTAATAATTGGTTAAGCCCATAGCTGTTATACGTTGCAAGCTTTTGTTTAGTAATACCGTCAAATTTTAAGCAGTATTTAATATTATCAAAATGTCGAGCAGCACCGAAACTACTTTTATTTAGCAACTCTGAGAACGAATTTAATAATTCGAAGCTATTATACAACAACTTATTTTTTAAACCTCGACGTTAGCAGCTCTTAAGCTTAAAGTTAAAATGCCTTAACTCCACAATAAAAAAACGTTCAAGGCTTTTTAACCTAGGCCCGAATATATCTACGGTTCTTAACACTGAACGACGAGGCTGATAGAATTGTTACGGTGGTAGCGTTCCTTACTGGAAATGCTTTAAACTGGTTCGAACTTATTATGCGCGATTATTTGGAGAACGCTGAAAATAACCAAGAGACGTTTACTAAATTCTTTTTTCCAAGTTATGCCAATTTGGAACAAAAGCTTAAGGATAACTTTAATAATCTAAATGCGGAACGAAAAACAATATAGAACCTTTTACAGATAAAGCAGAAAATACCAGCTTTTAAATATGCAGTCGAGTTTAAAACCTTATAGCTATAGCCAAATAGGTGAATAACGTAGCTATTTATAAGGAAACACGGAAGTTTTACGTATTCTTTTCTTTCAGTATGTCCTCCGTCTGGTTTCTGTAATATCTCTGTGCTGTCTCTGTGGTGTCTCTGTGGTCTCCGCAGAGACCACTCTTGGCACCGAAGTTTACCCGACCCGAGGTTATTCCCCCTTTTGGTCTCCCGTAGACGAACGGGAGATCTCAATCCGTAATATTAAGGGACCCGACTTATTAAGAAACGAGCCGACGAATTCTTAATCAGTTAGGAAATAGGTTTACCCGTATAAAGTGACCTTTTTTTTTTTTTTTTTTTTTTTTTAAAAAAAAAAAAGATGCGTTTTCGTAAAGAAGCTGCTTTAGCCTGGGGTTAAAAAGAATATGGCAGAATTAAATTATGTATAGTACTAGATTATAAGATTCGAATAATCCCTTATAAGGCATGGCAAGCCAAAGGGATAAGAATGCCGACAAGAAAAAAGGACAAACTGATCGAAGTATTACAAGTACGAATTTAGCGAGGTATCTTTGAATAATCTTATATAGCATACAGGAATGCCTGGTCCCTAGTCGAAAAAAAGGATAATAACTTTCGACTAATTAATTTTACGACTAAATTAAATGTTGTTTCTTTACGAGATGCCTTTATGTTAGATAATTACGACGAATCTTTCGCGGATTTTCCTATATATTTTTTAGTTATTTTGGTAAACTTCTTTTTAGGTTACGACCAGGTCACGTTCGACTTAGTTAACAAAGATTTAACTATTTTCGTAATACTGTTAGGACTTTTAAGCTATAGTATTGTGTTTTAAGAGTTTATTAATTTTGTATTTTATTTTTGTCGTATAGTTAAGAGGATTTTAAACGAATTAATGCCCGATATAACCCCGCTATTCGTCGATAACGTTAATGTTAAAGGCTTAAAGATAAGATATAACGATAAGAAAATTTTTCCAGGAATTCGGCGATTCGTTTATAAGTATATCGTTAATATAGATAAAACTCTTTTTAATTGCAAGCTTGCTGGTACGAGGATGAATATAAAAAGTTTTAGTAATGTTAAGAAATAACCGTTATAATCGGATTGATTTGCGAAACGAATATGCGTCGACCAAATACAGCTAAGGTAGAAAAGATCCTAAAGATTTAAATTTATAAAAACGTTTCGGAAGTTAAAGCTTTTTTAAGTATTTTTATTTATTACCGAATATTTATTACGTACTTCGTTTTTAAGATAAAACCTTTTAAACGTTTATTTCGGAAGAATTAACCTTTTATTAAGAGTTCCGATTAGGACCGTGTAATGGAAAGCGTTAAGAAAGCGATTACGATTATCTCGGTTTTGATTATTTTGGATTATAACCTTAATGCTACATAGATTATTATAAAAACAAACGCAAGTAAAAAAAGCCTTTAAAAGTACTTTCGGTTAATCAATTAATGGAATAAAATATTCCGCGCGCTTTAAATGTGGTACCTGGAAAGGTGCTAAGCTAAAGTACGATGTTAGCAAATTAGAATGTCAAATTATTTTTAAATTTTTAAAAAGATTCCGGAATTATATTTATAAAGTCCGATTCCTATTAAAGATTAACGTTAAAATGCTGGTAGCTTAAATTAATAATTTCCTAAGCTTTTTGCTTAGTGCTAGATTTATTCGTTAAGTTACCTGGAAAAAAAATATTCGATTTCAAAATCGGATATATCTTTGTTAAAAAGAACTTAATTACGGACAGCCTATTTAAAAAGCTTTTTAAAGCTTTTAACTCGTTAAACGATTAATGGAAGGAAAAAGTCGATAATTTTATTAATATCCAGCTTGATGTTATTCGGCTTAATCTTATTTTGATTGGAATAGACTTTATATCTATTAATACGGATCGGCGATAAGGACCTTTTATTAGAAATTAGTTTAATACGTTACAAAAGTATGTTAAGTTTTAACGATACTAGATTTCCTTAATCGGCTTAATAATACTTTAAGGAAGAAAAAAGATGCTTTTAAATCCGAAGCGTTAAATTCCTTTGTTTAGGACGGTATTTTTTGGCGTAAGATAAATAGAAGGTATGGCAGCCGGCGAATAGTTAATACCGAGCAAAAATAATTTGCGGTAATTAGGTAATGTTATGAAGATTATGGCCATAAGGAGCAAGATTTGACTTATCGTCGTATTGCAGTTTTGTATTATTAGCGAGGCATATTTGGCCATGTTCGGAAGGTAATGCTTGCGTGTATGAAGTGCTAGAAAGCAGCCGATCGACGTTTCAAAGAAGGTTACAAATTTTCGTAGCCGATCAATATAACCGTTGTTTGGATAATCGATATTTGATTTATACCTAATGACTATGATTGCAAAATTACTGTTAAAGCTAAATGCGAATTGTTTGATTATTTGCAAATTAAAGCTTTGTAATTAGTTACGTTAATAACGATTAAAAAGGTTTTGGACAAGTACGTTTTTTATCGATATGATATTTCGATTAAGATTAAGATTAACGGAGGTTTAAAGAATAAGAGCGAAGTTATTAAAGCTTGTAACGTATTAAGGATTAAGAAAAAAGTTGGTGCCGCGTGTATAGCCTAGCGATAAGGCCTGGTCGAAAAAGGATACGTTCCGATCGCTAAAGCTTTAATAAAAGCGACGAATAGAACTGGCAAAAGATGGGTTAAGCTTTTGCCTAGGATGGTCTTCGCCGACAATACCATTATGAAAAGTTATGGCTTTAGCTTTTATGAATTGCTATACGGACAGAAAACCTTTTTAACAATTAAAATAATTTTGCCGATATAGAAAATTATAATTTAGGACCTAAATATTTTAAGAAAATATTTACTTACGTAAGAGATTCGGTTTTCAAAGATATAAATTAAAAACGCAGTCAAAATTATTAAGATAATCGTTAATCAACGTCGCAAAGTTGTTAAATTAGCTAACGAAAAAGATAAGAATAACATAAAAGATAAACTTTTAAAAGTAGACGACCTCATATTGTTATATGATACGTTACGATATATAAATATGTTTAGGGATATAAAGCTAAAGTACCGTTAGATTAGACCGTATTTGATGAATAAAATTGCTGGTTTAAGTATTTATTGCTTGAAAAAAATTGATGGAACGAAGTTGTAAGGTATTTTTCTTGTTAATAGATTAAAGCAATTCGTAAAAGATAAAAAAAATATTAGGAGCCGATTAACTTATAAGAAGATAACTAGACGCGACCATTTTTTGATCAGCCTGACGATACGATACTGGATATTTCGGAAGCTGTAAATGTAGAGCTACTTAAGAACTAGCAGCCCAAAGCTTTAGAACTAGTAAAAACAAATATTAAGGTATAGATACCTAGTAGCCGACTTGAAGGTTATGCGGTTATAGACAACAGCGATACGATAAAGACGATACGATCAGAAGAAGGAAGGAAATTAACGCGATTGATTGCAAGAAACTAAAGTATAGTAATTCTCTTAAATTTCTTTATTATCCCGCTTACCGATATCTTATACGATAACTATTATGCTTTACTTATGATTAGTACGTCTAGTCGTATTAGCCCGGAATTAGAGATTAGTGATATGTTTTTCTACCTTGTTTCGAAATTAATTTTTATCGGATGTTTTAATCATAAGATAAGTTTCTGCGCGAATGTTTTTTTTGATTCGCGGTAATCGTAAGAAGCTGGCCTTAAATGTCTTAAACCGTTCGTTCCGGAAGGTATAGTTATGCCCTTTAATAAATCCGATATAATTATTATAAGCGCCGTTAAAAAAGCTAGAAATCGATTAATATCCGAAAAATCCGTATATCCCGTATTGATTAGGATATTCCGATATTATATATCGTTTTTCGCAAAGTTTGCAGGGTACCAGGTTAAGTATACCGAATGCCTGAATAAATAAACAAGTAACGTATTTGGAATTTTTGGCAAAAGCCGCTATGAAGTAACTTAAAAGATTAGCCCGATAAGCTTCGACGTATACTGGATACGCTACCAAGTTTTCCACTGTTTAAGGGTATTTGATTATATTGGATTAGTGTTATGGCCAAACAAGCTTGGCCTATTAGCAAATAGTCGGAGGTTGTATGGATTACCTCCGATGCAAGACCTTAAGTTACGTAACGTAAATCCGAATGGATCTACGGATCTAAACGGATCAGTATAGTATAAATCCGAATAGATTCTCGGATCTATAGGGATTACAGCAAATAGATCCGAATAGATTCTCGGATCCAAAAGGATCCCGTTTAAGATATATACGCTCATTATTTCCTATAGTTTAAATAGCACCAGCTTGCAATAACAATTGGTTACCCAGATTTACATCTGCTATTACCAAACGTAACTATCGCTTTATTGCTCAAATTCCTACGATATTACTGCTAACATAAACCGTACGACTAAATTTAATAATTGGTTAAGCCCATAGCCGTTACACGTTGCAAACTTTTATTCAGTAATATCGTCAAACTCTGAGCAATATTCAACACTGTCAGAATGTCGACCAACGCCGAAGCCACCGTTCCTACTCTTATCCAACAGCTATAAAAACGCGTCTAGCAGCTTAAGGCTTATATCCAACAACTTATTACCCAGGCTACCGCCGCTCCAATCGATTCGGTATTAGCAGTCGTTACCCC
Organism: Monosporascus sp. mg162; assembly: GCA_004155945.1. Lineage (NCBI taxonomy): Eukaryota > Fungi > Ascomycota > Sordariomycetes > Xylariales > Monosporascus > Monosporascus sp. mg162. The sequence continues at coordinate 77,275 of QJNY01000026.1, forward strand.
AAAACTTAAGGTCAAGAAACCCGAACTCTACGATAATACAGAAAGCGTTTAAAGCTTTCTAACCCAGGCTAAAGTATATCTACGATTAGAAAGAATCAAAGGTAACGCCGACAGAATTCTTATTATGGCGAGGTTCTTAAAAAGGGACGTTTTGGATTAATTTAAGCCTACGTTACGCAACTACCTGGAAAATGCAGAAAACGACCAAAAAACAGTTACTAAAAAGTTTTTCGAAAATTATGCCAACTTTAAACAAAAGCTTAAGGATAATTTCGATAACCCAAACGTAAAACGAAAGGCTGCATAGAACCTTTTACAGCTTAAACAGAAAGGACCAGCTTTTAAATATACCGTTAAGTTTAGAAACTTTATATCTAAAATAGGATGGGTCGACGATAAAGACTATACCCTAATCGACGTTTTTTACAAAAAACTAAAGGACGATATTAAAAACGAAATTATCAAAATCGAACAATTTAACGCATTCGACAAATATATTGCTAAAGCTGTAAAAATCGATAATCGACAGTTTGAACGACGACAAAAACGACGTAAATAGTTCGCCCTACGGTCCAAATTTTAAGAAGCTAACCAAAGTCGAAAACGTCCTACGCCTTTTACCTTTTATGGAACTTAACCAGGGCTTATAGAATTAGGGGCCATCCAGTCGAAAGATAAGAAATCCGTTACCTGTTATAACTCCGGTAAGCCCGGATATATTGCGCGAAAATGCAGAAGCCCTAAGAAAAATATATACTGGGCTCCAATCCTTAAAAACTAGCATAAGAAGGAACCTGGCGACAGAAAGACGATTAACATAATCCGCGCCAAAAATAATAATAACCTTTTACCTGAAGTGCGATAGGGAATAAAAAAAGCAAAAAAGTTAGCCTAAGTAAAAGCTAAAAGGGCCAAAAAAGCTAGATTTATTGGATTTACTGTTACCTAGTAACTACAGAAGTACGAAGGATGGAAAAGGTTAAGCGACGATAAGCTACCCATTCGTACACAGCAGAAACGGTAGTAAAAAAACAATTAGTTAATACTTAACGCATAGTTAAAAAAATACCAAAGATAAAACGAAAGTTTATGCTTAGGAAAACCCGATCGGTACGGAAAGCTTTACGCGGTTAGCTGTCGACGACCGCAGTACGAGGTATACGAGAACGAAAAAAAATATATCGTACGACGAATTATGCGTATGTAACGACAAAGCTTTAATTTTAAAAATCGAACTGGAAATAATCTTAAGGATTAAAGGGGGTATCGTTATATACGAGAAGCCGTAACGATAAAAAAGATCGACGAGCTGGCAGTAACCAAAAGCTGGCTAAAAGGTAAATATTACCTTATATATAAACCTTAATATTATTACGAATAATGCAATTACTAAACGTAAAAAGAATTAATTTAAAAAACAATAAAAAAATAATGCCAGAAAATGATTACCGATTTACAGATTCAGCTAATTTTTACGGAAAACCTAAAAAAGCGATTAGTTATATAAAAGGAAATTCGTTTTTTTTCAAGCTAGAAAACCTTAAAATTAAAATATATTATTAAAAAAACGTTCCAAAATTAAGTGGAATATTTAATAGTAACGTTACGCCGATAAAAACAGTAATTAAAATAAATTCAAAACGAAAATAAAAGTTTAGAAAAAGAATTTAAGAATTTAAAAATAACTTAAAAAACTTAAATTACCTATAATAAGGCCCTAAACTGGTAAAAAAAACGAAAGTAAATAATAATACCTTAAAAAAGCTTTAAATACGATGCGAACAGTACGAAAAAAACTTATAACGGTATAAGTACGAATTAAAAATAAGCGATATACCGCATTTATAAATTACGGCGTAATAAAAAGTAAATATATCGCCTTAAAAGTAATTAACGAATTACAATTATTATAAAAAAATAAAAAATATTTTTACGAAATCGAAAACGCCGAAGGTTAAATATTTAATTACGATAACGGATAAGTTCGATATAAAATTAATTATTTTAAAATCTTTATCGAAGGAAAAAGATAAATTATTAATTTCGACGTTATTGCCATTAAGGATTTCGATTTAATTTTAAGTTAGCTATGATTAAAATAATATAACCCGGTTATTAACTGGAAAATTTACGAAATAAATTATAATTTATTTTTTAACGATAAGTTAAACGACGAAAAATCTTAATACTCGATTAATAAAGTAAACGAATGTAAATATAAGGAAATAATAAAAACCTTATTATTTAAAAACATACGATATATTAAAAAAAAAGGTATAATCGAAAAATACAACGCATTATTACTAAGTTTAAAGCAAAATTTAAGCAAATAAATAACGATTTAAAACGACCGCCCGAAAAGCTACCAAAATAAATAGCTAAAGTATTTTTATAATATTATAAATACGATAAGTTATTTAGTAAGGAACTTAATATTAAATTGCTAGAATATAACGAATAAAATTACGAAATAATCCTTCAAAATAGCAAAAATACCGCCTTTTACCCGATATATAACTTGAACTATGCAGAATTACATATATTGCGCGATTACCTCGAAGATAAGCTTCGAAAAAAATGGATTCGACGTTCCAAATTACCAACCGGATACCTTATATTTTTTGTACCGAAAAAAAGAAGGAAGTTTCGATTAATGGTGGATTATTAACAACTTAACGATATTACCGTTAAGAACAAAACGCCGTTACCATTAATTATTAAAATAAAAGATTGCTTATAAGAAACTGAGTCATATTGTCTGACCCTGCCGAACCGTGGAGCCAGCGGGCATAAGGTTCACCAGGGTCGAAGCTTATGGGCAACTACGCATCAGTCGGCTTCAAAGTGAGGCTCTATGGGACTGAGGTATCAATCTATCCTAACCGTGAAAACCATTGATCAGTCATCGTGTTCGAAGGTACTAGGTATAGTATCTATCGTGCAAATTACATCGTGTAATGATTTTCTGTGTATTTGGCTCAGCCTGGAAAATAAGGCTTGAACCCATTCGACCTTGCTTATAAGAAACAAAATAGTTTATAATTATCGATTTTCGAAATAGTTGTAACATAATTCGAATTAAGGAAAGATATGAATAAAAATAATTTCTAAAACGAAATACGGCTTATATAAATACTTAATTACTTTTATGGGATTAATTAACGTATTAACAACCTTTTAGCGAATAATAAACCATATACTAAAAAAATACCTGGATATTTTTGTTATTTGTTACTTCGACGACATTCTTATTTATTTAAAAACGGAAAAAAAGTACGAAAAATACGTTTATTAAGTTTTATAAGCGTTATAAAACGTTAAACTTTTGGTTAATACCGAAAAAAGTTATTTTTATAAATAAAAAATCGAATTTTTAAGATATATTATTATGTTATGATAAATTCGCCTAAACCTTAAAAAGTTATTAGTAATTAAGGATTAGGTATAACTTATTAATATTAAAAAGATATAAACATTTTTTGGATTCGTTAATTATTACCGACGATTTATACGCAATTTTAGGAAAATAATTATGCTATTAACGGAACTTACCAAAAAGAATAAAGCATTTAAATAAATTCCAAAAAAAGAAACAACTTTTCAGCAAATTAAAAACGCTTTTATTAGTAAACTAGTATTAATTATATATAATTTAAAGCGACTAATTAAGCTAGAAACCGACGTTTCGGATTACGCCTTAAAAATTATAATTAAATATCGAAACGAATAAGGAAAACTTTACCCGATTACGTTTTATTTTTATAAACTATATAAAACCGAATCAAATTACCCCATTTACGATAAGAAATTTTTAATTATCGTTAACGCCTTTAAGGAATTTAGGTATTACTTTAAAGGTAATATGTATTAAATTAAGGTATATACGGATTACAAGAATATTATATACTTTTCTACGATACGAAAATTTATCAGAAAACAGTTGCGTTACTTAAAAAGCTTTTTTAAATTTAATTACGTTATTATTTATCGACAAAAATTAGAAAATAACAAAACAAACGCATTTAGCAAACGACTTAATCTAAGAAAACTTAAAGTTAAGGTACAGCAAACAGTTTTCGATATTATACCCGAAAAATACCTAAAATAATAACGAATTGCTGCAATACGAACGATACCAGCTGACATACATTAACGCATCTAATAATATAATGTTAATTAACTAATAAAGCCCCAAATAAACAAAATACAGGTACCCGAAAACTTACAAAAGAATTTAATACGGGATATATACGAACACCTTATATATAGATATCCAGGGATCCATAAAACCCTAAAACGCTTATAACGGACATATTACTTTCTTAAGATAAAAACTATAATACAAAAGGTTATACGGTAATACGATATTTACGTTAAAGTAAAAGTACGACGACATAAGCCTTACGGAAAATTATAATCTTTACCAGTTATTAAACGACTATAAAATTCGATTACATTTAACTTTATTATTAAACTTCTTTTATTAAAAAATCCAACTACGGAAGTACATTACGACAACATCTTCGTAATCGTTAATCGATTTACGAAATTTTTTTATTTCTTACCTTATAATAAAGATACCGATATAAAATAATTCGCATATATTTTTCTTAAACATATTTTAAATACTTACGGATTTTTAACGGAAATTATTTCGGATAAAGGTATTACCTTTACTTCGAAATTTTAACAAAAACTAATAGCTTAATTTAAATTAAATCACAAATTATTTAACGCATTTAAATCTTAAACAAACAAATAAACGGAAAAAACTAACTAAACGCTAGAAACGTATTTACGATGCTATATTAACTATAAGCAGAATAACTAGGTCGAAAAGTTACCAGTTATACAGCTAATTTATAACATTAACTACCATAAAAGTATTAAAACGACGCCAGCAACTGCCAATTTTAGATTTATACCTAAAGTTTACCGAAATTCACATAAGGATAAACCAGCTAACGTCAAAGCAATTCTAACGTCGGAACAACTAAAACAGCTGCATGCAGAAATGAAATTAAAGCTCGAATTCGTACGTAACCAGATAAGCAAATACTACAACTAAAAAAGGTTAAAGGGACCAACTTTTTCGGAAAGGGAAATGATTTACTTAGCTACCAAAAATATCCAAACTAAAAAGCTAAACAAAAAATTCGATTTCAAATATATCGGTCCATACAAAATCGCTAAGAAAAGTTCAGAAAATAACTATAAATTAGAGCTACCGCTGAAAGTTAAGCTTCATCCAATCTTTCATATTTCCCTATTAAAGTTAGCAGCAGATACAATCCAAGTTAATACGGGGTAGAACGAAAAAATAATGAAAAATGTACCAGTTTACGAAGCAGAAAAAATACTAAATGTACGCAAAAGAAAAGGATTTACCCAGTACCTAGTCAAATGGAAAAACTACCCAAACTCCGAAAACACCTGGGAACCTACGAAAAACCTTACGAATACCCAACGCCTTTTAAAGAACTTTTACCAGCAACGCCGGAAGCGCCAGGGTTAAAGGTACTCCAGTCCGCGTCGCCCAATAACGGCCAATCAATATCTTTAACCCCAGGCCATTCCGAAAAATCTGTAACTTACGTAACTTATACGGCCCGCAAAGCCGTTTCGCGTTCCAATCTTTCCTGCTTCTCCAGTTCGTCTAAAGACTGAAACCCACGATTTACCATTTTAACACCCTTAGATTGAAGGAATTTTTGCTGATACCGCAATCGCTGGAAACGGGCAATCGCTTTATATTTTTTTTTTTACGATTGGAACAGTCGTTCCTCAGCTAAAATTCTTTCGCGTTTTAAACGTTCCGCTTTTTTATTAATATTGCGCAGAGAATTAAAAGGAATACCCGATCTATCGCAACTCCGTTTTTTCAGAACGCAATTTTTACAACAAGTTACGTTTTCCATCATAACATATCCTTTCTTATGTTTAAAACACGCAAAATAAAGCATAACTTTAAAACCTTAATTTCGAATATAAGCCGCCAGGTTTTCGCGTTTTTCCTTTTAATTAAAACGCTTACGAAATATTTATTTTTCGATACGGTTTAGCATAACAACGAAAAACAAACAGAAAAATAATGATAAGAAAAAAAAGAAATTATTTACTAAGCAAATACGACAAATAAATTAATCTTTAAAGGCAAAAATCTTGGAAAAGGGAAAATCGTATTATAACCAAACAAGCTTAACCTATTAGCAAATAGTCGGAAGTAATGTAAATTACTTCCGATGTAAAACCTTAAATTATATAACGTAAATCTGAATAAATCTACGAATCCAAACGGATCAGTATAGTATAAATCCGAATGAATTTTCGGATCCATAAGGATCACAGCAAATAAATCCGAATAAATTTTCGGATCTAAAAGGATCTCGTTTAAGATATATACGCTTATTATTTCCCATAATTTAAATAGCACCAGTTTCCAATAACAATTAGTTACCCAGATCTACATCTGCTATTACTAGACGTAACTATCGCTTCATTGCTCAAATTCCTACGATACCACTGCCAACATAAACCGTACGACTAGGTTTAATAGTTGCTTAAGCCCATAGCCGTCACAATTAGGTATTTGCGGCCGACCAGAAGTTTTTAGCCTCGATTTACCATCGCATATATCAACCAATAGCTGGATTACCGATAACGCTAATGGACATAGCCCTAAGTATTTGTATTATTTAGCGGACTTTATTAACAATGTTATGGAAAAAACTAGATACTTACTTCGATATATTTAGATATACCGTAATATATAATATTATGTTTATTCTAACTTTTAGCTACGTCTTAATTATTATTAAGATATATGCAGTAAAAACGTAACGCCTTAAAGCTAATATATAATTTAGAAACCCGATTAATAATACGAAAACTTATTGAGACTGTCGAAAGTATTAATGAAAACCTGGCGACAAAATTACTACAGGGTATCAATATGTTAATTAAAATAGGGATAGACGATACTGATCGTCGACCACCAATTATTTGTTTAACGACACCAAGAACCGGATTAGACTTTGGAGGTACTTCAGCTATTTTCGTTAATAGAAGTACATATCGAGCCGGCTAAAGTCTTGAAAATAATAGATTATCTATAACCGGTATCTTTGGTAATAAAAAAGTCTAATTAGGACGTATATTACAGAACCTATACTGGAAGATAAACGTAAGGTTAAGAATGGGTGCTCGACGATGCCTTAGGTTTTATATTTTGCAAATATTATTAAGGTTGTATGAAGGTTTTGAATTCCGATATCACGTAAAAGCTTATCGATACGACGGGTTAATAACTTGGAGAAAATAGATAAGTTTAACGCTGTTAAGATTTTACGGCGTTAATTAAAGATACAGATTAACTTATCGATGTTCGCTTTAACCCTGGGATCGATAGATTTCTTAGTACTAGGATTTGAAGGTTTGTTACCTGGTCCAGATTTCTGTTTAATAGACGATTTTTTATAGGACGGACCAGATTACCCAGGTTTATATTTCCGCGAAAGCCTTAAGCATTGCGTGGATTTGGTAGTTGACGAGAACTTATAATGATATTAATCAGTACAGTAAAGGCGGTTATATATATTTGGATATGTGTTAGATTAAAATAAATATAGTTTAAAGGGAGAAATTGGAAGAGTGTTGCAGAAAAGTTGCAAAAGAAGTATAAATGCGAAAAACGAATACATATATCTAATTAAAGAAAGCGACGACGACGGCATCTTCCTATACAACTTTGGATGAAATTTTCTGGGATTTCCTCGTCGCATACGTTTTATCTGTAAAAATTCAGTATATTATCCCTATATATATTTGATCAGTTGAACTCACAAGTTACTGGCAAATTCTGACGAATTCCTGTACTTATACAACATTTACACCTGGACGTCTGCAAAGTACTTATACCATACTAATATACTTATATACACATATGCTACATATCATCTTTAGCTATTATTATTATCCTTAAGTTACTTAATATCGTATCTAAGTATATTAATCAGTTTATCCCCAGTTATTATGTCTTCGTCTAAGAAATGTATTATGCAAGGTAAAAGTAAAAGCTTTAAAAAGGTGAATACTTCGATTCTAAAAAGCTTTTATAATTAGTTAATGTACTTAAACGGGAAAAAATAACATGGTATAATTTCTTAAAAATATGCACAATAATGGTTTTACCTTTAACTTTATAAAAAGAGTTACGCCTTAAATTCGTTTTGATCGGGCCATCCTTGTATACCTACGGAACATAAACGGTTACCGTTAATGGACAAATATTACCCCGCTGCTATATTGGTTAACGGAGTATTAAAGTAACTTAGTAGCTGCATATTTATGGCAAACCCTTATAATCGTTTAAAACAAAACTTATTTACATTCCGAAAATGTTACTGCTTTTATCCAAATAATCGGCCAGGATATACCTTCAAAAGTCGTGGTTGTCATTCCAGATGCTGGACGAATTATCGCATATAGCAAGTCCAATTTAATCCCCAATAAGGCCAAAAAGGCGACTATTACCGAGGATCCAAAACATATAAAATTTATCGCCCAAATGAAAATCCACACAGATAAAGGTTTAATAAAATATTAGGTCGATATGTTATACGTCCGGTTAAAACGTTTGGTATTAATATTCGATGCTTATGCCACCTTTAATCGTACTCAGTTGTTATTTTAGTTGTACCGAAAAGCGTAAGAAGGTTTAAAACTTGATAATCCGCCTACCCGTATAACGATCGTCAAAATGCCTACCCAAACCAGACATTATACTTGCGGACTGTAAGTTACTTATATCTTTTACATTATTACCCGCAATCCTGCAAAATAGAGAAATAGAATTATAACCGATGCGATAAAATTTGGCAAATATCGAATGCATTATAACATTACCAACATAATTAAAATACTTAGGTATGACGGCTATGGGCTTAACTAACTATTAAACCTAGCTGTACGGCTTATGTTGGCAGTGGTATCGTGGGAATTTGAGCAATGAAGCGATAGTTACGTCTAGTAATAGCAGATATAGATCTGGGTACCCAATTGTTATTGCAACCTGGTGCTATTTAGGCTATAGGAAATAATGAGCGTATATATACTAGTCTTGGCTTAAGAGGCTCGAACCGGCGCGATCCTCCCTTGGGTGGTCGAGCTCCTTCGAGTCTATCGAGCCGTTCCCTTGGCTCGACTGGCTCGAAGTACTGACGTCAATTAAACGTTGCGAGCCTATCGAGCCGGTTACGTAACCTTGAACCTATATCAGAGATGCGTTCCATAACTTCCCACCGTCTGTTAATTAAGCTAAGGCTTTTGGCCATAACACGATCTTCCCCTTTCCAAGATTTTTGCTCTTAAAGATTAATTTGTTTGTCGCATGTGTTTGGTAAGTAACTTCCCCTTTTTTATATATGTATTTTTTTTATCTAACTGCCATATTAGGTCGTATCGAAAAACAGAAATCCCGCTAGCGCAATAACGCTTTAATTCTGTTTAAGAAAATTAATACTTTTGGTTATAATATATCCGCGTTTTCTTGTTCGCGCTGCAAATCCGAAAACAAAACCTGCAAAGCTTATCCTGATTCTGGGAAATACGCGCACTGTACCGAGCACAGTCGTTCTTGTAATCTATTCGGGTCTTCCGAGGTTGAATACCGTAGATTGGTTACTGAAAAAGATCGCTTCGAACTTTAAAAACGTTTTGTTAAGGAGAAACTCCTTCGGAGTTAACAACATTTCAACGAGTTATTCGGCCGCTTAGGTCGTTTGCGAAATTAAAAGAAATTTTTACGTAAGCGTAGAATCGAAATGATACGTAAAGGTATTAAAAGTACGGAAGTAATAGAAGAATTCGAACGTTTGAAACGAAAGTAACAGCAGTTAAAAGCTAAGGTTACGTTCGCGTAAACCACCCTGTCTGTTGACTGGCCTCCCTTAAATAACTTAAACTGGAGTATTTCTAATCTTAGCGCTTCCGGCGTTACTGGTGAAAGTTTTCAGAAGGCGTTGAATATTTGTAAGGCTTTTCGCGGTTTTTTAGGTATTTTCGGAATCTGGGTAATTTTTCTATTTAACCAAGTACTGGATAAGTCCCTTTTTTTTTTGCGTACATTTAGTATTTTTTCCGCTTTGTAAACTGGTATATTTTTTATAACTTTTTCGTTTTGTTGTGTATTAATTTTAATTATATCTGCTACTAATTCCAATAGAGAAATATAAAAAATTCAATAAAGCTTAACCTTCGGCGGTAGCTCCAATTTTTAATTATTTTTTGAAATTTCTTTAGCGATTTTGTATGGGCCGATATATTTGAAATCGAGTTTTTTGTTTAGCTTCTTGGTCTGGATAGTTTTAGTAACTAGGTAAACCATTTCCCTTTTCGAAAAGCTTAATCCTTTTAACCTTTTCTGATTATAATATGTACTTATTTTATCGCGTACGAAATTAAGTTTTAATTCTATTTTTAAATATAACTATTTTAGCTATTTTAACTTAAGAATTAATTTAACGTTAGTTGATTTATTTTTATATAAATTTCGGTAAATTTTAGGTGTAAAACTAAAGTTAGTAGTTATTAGCGTCGTTTTAATTCTTTCGTAATAACTAATATTATAAGTTAATTGTATAACTAGTAACTTTTCGAACTAATTGTTTTGTTCGTAATTCATACAATATCGTAGATATGTTTTTAACGTTTGGGTAATTTTATTTATTTATCCGTTTCTTTAAAGTTTAAATGCGTTGGATAATTTATAATTTAGTTTAAGTTAAATTATTAATTTTTACTAAAATTTCGAAGTAAATGTAGTACTTTCATCCGAAACAATTTCTGTTAAAAGTCCGTAGGTACTTAAAATATATTTAAGGAAAATGTATACGAGTTGCTTTATATCCGTATCCTTATTATAGGGTAATAAATAAAAACAATTCGTAAATCGATTAATAATTACGAAAGTTTTATCGTAATATATTTTTATAGTTACGTTTTTTAACAAAGAAAGCTTAGTAATAAAGTTAAATATAATCGAATTTTATAATCCCTTAACGATTGGTAAAGATTATAGTTCTCCGTAAAGCTTATATCGTTATGCTTTTACTTTAACGTAAATATCGCATTATCGTATTACTTTTTATATTATAGTTTTTATTTTAATAAAGTAATATATCTCTTATAAACGTTTTAGGGTTTTATAAATCCTTAAGTAACTATATACCGGGTGTTCGTATATATTTCGTATTAAATCCTTTTATAGATTTTTAGATATTAATATTTTGTTTATTTGGTATTCCGTTAGTTAATTAGCAATGTATTTTTGGATACGTTAATATATATCGGCTGGTATTGCTCGTATTGTACCAATTCGTCGGTATTTTAAATATTTTTCGGATATAATATCGAAAATTATTTATTATACCTTAACCTTAAGTTCTTTTAAGTTAAGTCGTTTATTAAGTACGTTTCTTTCCCATTTTTTAATTTTTTTCGATAGATAATAATGTAATCGAATTTAAAAGGCTTTTTACGTAACGTAATTATTTTTTAATAAGTTTTTATATCGTAAAGAAATATGTAATGTTTTTATAAATTCGTATATACTTTAATTTAGTACATATTACTTTTGAAGTAATGTTTAAATTTTTTAAAAGCGTTAACGATAACTAAAAACTTTTTATCGTAAATAGGGTAATTTAATTTTGGTTTATGTAACTTATAGGAATAAAACGTAATAAGATAAAGTTTTTTTTAATCGTTACGATATTTAATTATAGCTTTTAAGGCGTAATCCGAAATATTAGTTTTTAACTTAATTAGTTATTTTAGGTTATATATAATGAATATTGGTTTATTAGTAAAAGTGTTTTTAATTTGCTGAAAAGTTATTTCCTTTTTTAGATTTTATTTAAAGAGTTAATTTTTTTTTGGTAAATTCCGTTAATACTGTAATTATTTTGCTAAAATTACGTATAAATCGTCGGTAATAATTAACCAATCTAAGAAATGCTTATATTTTTTAATATTAATAGCTTACGTGTAATTTTTAACTGCTGATAGCTTTTTAAAATTTATGCGTATTTTTTTTAACGTAATAATATATTTTAAGAATTTAATATTTTGCTTATAAAAATAGTTTTTTTCGATATTAACCAAAAGTTTGGCATTTTGCTGCATTTATAAGTCTTAATATATATGCCTTTCGTACTTGTTTCCCGTTTTTAACTAAATAAGAATATCGTCGAAGTAACAAAAAATAAAAATATCTTAGTATTTTTTTAGCATATAATTTATTATTCGTTAAAAGGTTATTAATATGTTAGTTAATTTTATAAAAATATTTAAATATTCGTATAAGTTATATTTCGTTTTAAAGGTTATTTTTTATTCGTATTCCTTTTTAATCCGAATTATGTTATAATTATTTCGAAAATCGATAACTATAAATTATTTTGCTTCGTATAACGTTTCGGATAAATAATTTGGATAAATAAATAATTTAAATGGTTTTTAGCATTTCGTAATAAGAAATCTAAATAATTTAATAATAATATTTTGCATTAATTTAAATTAATCGGATTTTGTTTTGCTAAACTTATTTACAACTTTTACATAAATACGCGCATTATATCCGGGCTTACCGTAAACGCTATACTTCCGTTTCTTAATTTTAACCTTTTTATAACGACCTTTTCCAATTATTGTTAACTGTATTTTTTTCCCATTTCTTTTTTTTTAAACCAAAAAATTTATTCGTTTTATATAATAAATGTTTTTTCTTTTTAAAAACGTTTATTTTTAATCTTATAACGTCTACTTAAAATATAATTCGTTTCGCGTAATTAAGTAACTTTTTTCCGAAAAAAAAGATTTTCGTACAGAATTAATAAGTAACTTTTAATTAAAAGATAAACCGCTTTAATTATTTTAGTTAACGAATTAACTTATTAATTTTTAATCTTTTTCTGCAAATAACGTAATTACCGCGTTACTTTCTTAATATTTTTAAGTGTTTTCGCGGATAAAGAACGAATAGAACCGGTAAAGATTAGTAAGGAAAACGGTCGGCGTAAGTACAATTAAAGAAACCTTTAATTCGGAAAAAATATTATTAAAATCGAATAAAACAAAACTAGTTTTCGCCAATCCAGATTTGATATTATCGGACGTTATAATAACTTAAAACGCGTCGTAAAAGCCGGCGAGGAAATCTTTTTTGGTAATGTAAGTATAATAACGTTATATTAAATCTTCGATATATTATAAATAAACGCGTTTTAAAACAGAAAAATAAAATATATCAAAAGGTTAAAGCCGATAAGAAAAATACGTAAATATATAAAGCGTAATAATATTATTATTAGCGCAATATCTTTCGAATTTTATCGAATAATAACTTTTATAGCCGTCGAAAATAAGGAAACGTTGCGAATTTTTCGTATACGTTCGAATATATTTGTTAAAATGCTAAATTTATTCGAAATTTAATTTATTTATTATCCAGTTATTATTATTTAATACGATTCTTTAATCGGCTGCTGGTAATAAGTTATTGCGATACCAGAATTTAACATAATTTTTCCCTGCCATAATAACAAATAACGGCATAACTTCACCCTGGAAATTAATAACTTAAATAATTATAACCCATTTTTTATTTCCTTATTATACTTATTTAAGTTTTCCACGTTTTTCGGCATTAATAATTACTATACCCGTTACTATAAAAAGCTTTATTAAAAATCTAGTTTCGTCGAAACTGTAAATATCCTTTTTTGCGATACCGTATTTCGCGATTATAGCCCGAATAAACTTAAATTATTTGCGAAATACTTTTGGATTTTCGTATATGTTCCGTTAATAATCGATCTTCCGATTTAAACGTATTTAAAGTTTTTTTTGCCGTCTAACAAAGTTCGACGCCTATTTAACTTTAACGCACTTTATAACGTATTCAATAAGCAATATATTGGTTATATTTTTAACGTACTAAAGCCGGATAAAAAAAGTTCGCGTATTTACGTTAAGAATTCGGTCGACAATCGATATTTTTTCGGTCGGCGTCAACTTTCGCGATTTAGGTATATAATCGCTTTAAAAAGGTAAACCGATATATCGTATCTGCAGAGTAAAATGGAGAACTTCATATATAAAACTAAGTTTCGTATAACTAAATTTCGGATTTCGTTTTTTAACTTAAACGGCTAAATTTATTTTTACTTTTTTTATAAGCCGTTTTATATTATTGTTATTAAAAAACGGATAATTAAAATTAGGTATTTGGAATATATTAAAAATTATCCAGATGACTTATCTATCCAAATTACTTATTTATAACGTTAAGAGATTTTTTATTTCAGTAATTAATAATAACGGCGTTTTGTTTTTAACGGTAAAATCGTTAAATTATCGATAATTCACTATTAATCGAAACTTTCTCTTTTTCTTCGGTAGGAAAAATATAAGGTATCCGGCTAATAATTTAAAACGTTAAATTTATCCTTTTCGAATCTTATTTTCGAAATAATTACGAAATACGTATAATTTTGCCTAATTTAAGTTATATATCGGATAACAAACAGTTTTTTTGCTATCTTTGAGGGTTATTTCGTAATATTATTTATTATACTTTAGTAATTTAGTATTAAGCTTTTTACCAAATAACTTGTCGTATTTATGGTATTATAAAAATACCTTAATTATTTATTTTGATAACTTTTCGGGCGGTCGTTTTTAATCGTTATTTATTTACTTGAATTTTGCTTTACGGTTGGCGATAATACGTTGTATTTTTCGATTATGCTCTTTTTTCTTTGATATGCCGTATATCTTTCGTTAATAAAGTTTCTGCCGTTTCTTTATGCCTACATTCGTTTATCTTATCGATCGAGTATTAAAAGCTTTCGTCGTTTGGTTTATCGTTAAAAAATAGATCATAATTTATATTGCGAATATCTTAATTAATTGCCGGGTTATATTGTTTCAACTATAATAAACCTAGGATTAAATCGAAATTTTTATGACAATAACGCCGAAATTAATAGTATATTTTTTCCCTTTGATAAAATTTTAAGCTAATTAATTTCGTATCGAATTTATTTATCGTTATAGTTAAATGTTTAACTTTTGGCGTTTTTAATTTCGTAAAGCAATTTTTTGTCCTTTTGTAATAGCTGTAATTCGTTAATTACTTTTAAAGCAATTCAATTGCTTTTTGTTATGCCTTAATTTGTAAATGTCGTATATGGCTTATTTTTAATTCGTATTTATACCGTAATAAAAGTTTGTCGTACTGTTCTTATTACGTTTAAAGCTTTTTTAAAATATTGCTATTTACCTTTATTTCTGCTAGTTTAATGTTTTATTATAAATGGCTTAGAGTTTTTAAGCTGTTTTCGAATTGTTAAGTTCTTTTTCGAAGTTTTTTATTTTCGTTTTAGATTTATTTTAACTGTTGCTCTTATTGGCGTAGCGTTGTTATTAAGTATTTTACTTGGTTTTGGAACGTTTCTTTGGTAACGTATTTTGGTTTTGGAGTTTTCAGCTTTACCTTTAAAAAAAGCAAAATTGTTTTTGTATAACTAATCGCTTTTTTAGGTTTTCTGTAAAGGCCAGCTAAATTCGTAAATCGGTAATTATTTTCTAGCAATATTTTTCTATTACTTTTTATATTAGTTCTTTTTGCGTTTAATAATCGTATTATTCGTAATAGCATTAAGATTTATATATAGGGCAATACTTTCCTTTTGGCCAGCTTTTGATAATTGCCAGCTCGTCGATCTCTTCCATTGTTACCATTTCGCATATATGGCGGTACCACTTCTGGTCTTTAAGATCGCTGCCAATTCGATTTTTAAAATCGAAACCTTGTCGTTATATGCGCGTAATTCGTTACGTAATGTATTCTTTCTCTTTTTCGTATACCTTATATTGCGGTCGTCGACAGTTAAACGCATAAAGCTTTCTGTACTGATCGGGTTTTTTTAGGTATAATGTTTTATCCTATTCTTAGTATTTCTTTAGCTATGCATTAAACATTAACTAATTATTTTTTTGTTACCGTTTCTGTTATGCGCGGGAAAGTGGCTTATGGTCGTTCAGTTTTTTCCATTCTTCGTGCTTTTATAGTTACTGGATAACAGCAAGTCTAGTAGTTTTAACTTTTTTAGCTTTTTTAGCTTTTGCCTGGGTTAGCTTTTTAATTTCTTTTATTTTTTATCGCATTTTAGGTAAAGCGTTATCGTTATTTTTAGCGCGGATTATATTGAACTTTTTTTGTCGCTAGGTCCCTTTTTATATTGGTTTTTAGAGATTGAAACCCAGTATACCTTTTTCAAGCTTTTGCATTTTCGCGCAATATGTCCGGGTTTACCGCAGTTATAACAGATAACGGATTTTTTTTTATTTTTTAACTGGATAGCTTTTAGTTTTATAAGCCTTGGTTAAGTTTTATAGGAGATAGAAGGCGTAAGGCGTTTTCGACCTTGGTTGGTTTCTTGGAATTTGGACCGTAAGGCGAATTGTTTACGTCGTTTTTGTCGTCGTTCAAATTATCGATTGTCGATTTTTACAGCCTTAGCGATGTATTTATCGAATGCCTTAGATCGTTTGATTTTGATCACTTGGTTTTTTATATCGTTTTTTAATCCTTTGTAAAAGACGTCGATCAGGGTATGGTCTTCGTCGTCGACCTATTTTGTCTTAGATATAAGGTTTTTAAATTCGATAGCATATTTAGAAGCCGGTTCCTTTTGTTTAAGCTGTAAAAGGTTTTATGCAGCTTTTCGTTTTACGTCTGGGTTATCGAAATTATTTTTAAGCTTTTATTCGAAATTAACGTAAATTTCGAAAATCTTTTTAATGGCCGTTTCCTGATCGTTTTTTGCATTCTTTAAGTAATCGCGTAACGTAGGCTTAAATTCATTTAAAGCGTCTTTTTAAAAAATCCTATTATAATAAGGATTTTATCGGCGTCGCCTTCGATCCTTTCCAATCGTAGATATATTTTGACCTGGGTTAGGAAGTTTTAAACGCTTTTTGTATTATTATAAAGTTCGGGTTTTTTAACTTTAAGTTTTGAAATAACAGTTATTAATACCGAATCGACTGGGGGGGCGGTAGCTTGGGCAGTAAGCTGCTGGATATAGGCCTTAAGCTGCTGGATACGTTTTTGCAACTGTTAAGTGAAGGTAAAAACGATAACTTCGACGCTGGTCGATATTTTGATAGTATTAAATATTGCTCAAAGTTTGACGGTACTATTAAACAAAAGCTTGCAACGTATAACGGTTATAAGCTTAACTAATTATTAAACCTAATCGTACGGTTTATGTTAGCAATAATATCGTAGGAATTTAAGTAATAAAGCGATAATTACGTTTGGTAATAGCAGATGTAAATTTAGGTAATTAATTGTTATTGCAACTTGATGTTATTTAGGTTATAGAAATAACGAACGTATATATATTAATTTTGGCTTCAGGTGCTCGAACCGCTTCGATCCTTTTTTAAGTGGTCGAACTTTTTCGAATTTATCAAGCCGTTCTCTTAGCTCAACTGGCTCGAAGTACTGACGCCAATTAAACGTTGCGAGCCCATCGAGCCAGTTACGTGACCTTGGAACCCATATCGGAGATGCGTCCCACAACCTCCGACCGTCCGTCAATTAAGCCAAGGCCTTTGGCCATAATATTAGGCCTGAAATCAAAAGAAAAGAACGTTAAGAAAAACGTGGGAAAATGGCCTAAAAACCTTTCGTCCCCGTTAGCTAAAGAAGATAACGATAAGCCAGATATTAATTAATTTACCCGACTATTCTATAGTAAACCACGTTAACCAAAGCAACGCCTTAATCAATCTCGTTAATTATTAATACGCTTTCCCGCATTAATTCAAACTGGCTCATCGAAATCCAAAGACATTCGTCCTAAATAATATCTTCGAGGCAACTATTCGAAATAAAATATAAGCCCCGACCAGATATCGGTAATCAGCAAATAATGGTTATGGCATAAGGTTAATATATTACACCGTACAAATAAGTGGGAAATATATTCGAGAATGCAGAGTAAAGATTTAAACCGCACTTTTTACAAGGATAGCCAGGCTGGGCTAGGTACAAGGCATTGATTAATACAAAGAAACTAAAAGATAAGGCTTAAAAAGAGCAAAAGAAAGCCAAGAAGCGAAAGGAGCTGGCCAGACGTCGAAAACGAAATTCTAAGTTAAGAATAATAAAGGATAGGCCGCGCAAGCGCTAATCAGCTTAATTAATTAGTTTTATATATAGTCCCTTGCGTTAAATGTTTGTTTCATTATGTTTTTATTTATTTTTCAAGATGGATTAAAGATAATCTCATCTCGAAAAAGAAGGGTTGAAATGGTGCAGGGTGCAGGGCCAGGGGGCCCGGCTTGGCTAATCAATTAGTTATCCCTATATGTGTATATCTAGGAGCACTTTTCGCCGAGCACAACCCTGAAAGGACTGTTCATCATCGTCCATTCACATATCATTCTAGAATCTGGTTCAACACAAAGAATACAGTTTGCGTTTACCTTCATTACCGCTTCACTCGGCAATTCAATCGTGACACGGCCTTCAAAAATACTCTGATCGGAGCTACGGGAAGCCACAAAAAGGGATTTGATTAAAGTTAATTATACGCTTATTGGCGATATGCTAGCCGATAGACTAATTAAAGACTTGTTACGCGAACATTTTAAGCGTTTTAGAAAGTAGTTAAGATTAATGAATATTACGAAAGCCTTTAATTAGCGAAGGAACGCCTTGCGAATAATTTCCGATAAAATTTAGTTGATTAGGAGGGTTTTATCGTTGGAAGAAAGGCGGAATGGAAAGCTGTGGCTTTAGGAAACGAAAGGGTGTAAGGATTAACGCCGTAAATACTTTAAGGCGTTAAGTGGGTGTGTCAGCTAGCAGGGGGTACATTAGCATTTTATATACAGAAAGGCTCTCTTTAATTAGAACTTATATATTCCGTAGATAGATTCCATAAAAATAGCAGGTCGCGCTTTAGAGCACATAAAGCTGGTGATCCAATATAACACATAACTGATGTCCCCTGTATCTGACACTATTCGACCTAAGACTTGGGTGGATTGTTATTACGCGCTGCACCTTTTCCACAGTTTTAAAGGATGCTTGACAACCTAGTATCAGTTAGTAGGGGGTGCGCTAGCACCCCATAAACGGAAAGGCTCCCTTTAATCGGAACATATAGATTCCGTAACTAAATTCCATAAAAGAGAAGTGCGCGTTTTAAAGCGCCTGCAGATAGTTATTTAATACAATAGAACTGATGTCCCTTATATTTAATAATTAAGACTTTTATTAGTTGAATTTGCGTTATTTATTAATTAATTAGCTATTATTATAACGATATAGGTTGTATATCAGTATCAATTGTTTGTATATTTATTAGCCATCATAACGACCGTACTGTCGACGCCCGCAATTATTTATAACGGCTTTAAGGACCGGAACAAATTTAAAAACGAATTTAAAATTAAAGTTAAAGGATATAATTTGTAAGATTATATTAATTTTAATTAAAACATTTTATGGCTTGTTAAAGTTCTTGCGACCGTTATTACTTTTTATTTAAAGAGATTAAATCGTTAATAATAACGTAAGTAGTTAATTCTTGTTCATAAGAAATTATATAACGTCTCACACAAGCTCGCGAGCCACATAAGCTCGCGAGCCGTTTTTTGGCACCTTACAACAACAAATTCAAATAACTCAACAACAACATATCGCATTAATTCAAATCAATCGGATTCTTCTTCGCTAAACGTATCTACAACTTCTACACAAATACGCGCATTATGTCCAGGCTTGCCGCAAAAGCCACATTTCCGTTCCTTGGTTTTAACCTTTTTACGACGACCCCCTTCAGCTGCTGTTGGCTGCATTTTTTTACCACCCCTTTCTTTTTGGGCCAGAAAAGCTTATCCCTTTTGTATAGTAAGTGTTCCTCCTTTTTAAAAACGTACATTTTTAGTCCTGCGACGTTTGCTTAAGGTATAATTTGTTTCGCGCAATTGGACGTTTTTTTTCCGAAAAAGAAATAACTTTATACAATAATAATATATACCCTTTTGTTATAAGATTAACCGATTTAAGTAATTTTATTAACGAGTTACCCTGATAATTTCTAATCTTTTTTTATAAGTATCGTCCTTATCTTATTACTTCCCGGATATTTCTAAGGGTTTTCGCGGAGGGTAAAATAAAACCGGCGGAAGTTAACGGGGAAACGGTCGGCGTAGGCACAACTAAAGGAACCTCCAATTCGGAAAAAACGTTTTTAAGATCGAATAAAACAAAACCAGCTTTTACGAATCCAGATTTGATGTTGTTAAACGTTATGGTAGCTTGGAACGCGTCGTAAAAGCCGGCGAGAAAATCTTTTTTGGCAATATAAGTATGATAACGTCGCATTAAGTCTTCGATATACTGCGAATAAGCGCGTTTTAAAACAGAAAAACAAGATATATCAAAAGGCTAAAACCGATACGAAAAATGCGCAAATATACAAAACGTAATAATGTTGTTATTAGCGTAATATTCTTCGAATTCCATCGAATAATGGCTTTCGTAGCCGTCGAGGATAAGGAAACGTTTCGAACTTTTCGTACGCGTTCGAATATGCTTATCAAAATGCTGGATTTATTTAAAACCTAATTCCTTTATTATCCAACCATTTTTATTTAATGCGATCTTTTAATCGGCTGCTAACAATAAGTTATCGCAGTATTAGAACCTAAACCCATTTTTCCCCGTCATAATAACAAATAACGATATAACCTAACCTTAAAAATTAATAACTTAAATAATTATAACCCATTCTTTATTCCTTTATTGCGTTTATTTAAGTTTTTTACGTCTTTTGGCATTAGTAATTACCATGCCCATTGCTATAAAAAGTCTTATTAAAAATCCAGTCTCGTCGAAGTTGTAAATATTCTCTTTTGCGATACCGTATTTCGCGATTGTAGCCCGAACAAGCTCGAACCATTTGCGAAACGTTTCTAGATTCTTGCATAGGACCCGTTAATAATCGATCTTCCGATTTAAACGCGTCTGGAATTTCTTTTGCCGTTTAACAAAGTTCGACGCCCAATTAATTCCAACGCGTTCTGCAACGCGCTAGGCTAGCAGTATATTAGCCATATCTTCAACGTACTAAAGTCGGACAGGAAACGCTCGCGCATTTAGGTCAAGGACCTTTTCGATAATGGATTTCTTTTCGGTCGGCGTTAATTTTCGCAATTAGGAAACAATGTTGGCTCGGGCGCATCGACCGTGATATCGGGCTTTCAAAGTAAATTCGGGGACGTTATATATAGAATGTAGCTTTTTAAAGCTTAACTTCTGGTTTTGTTTTTTAACCTGGATAGCTAAGTTCATCCTAGATTCTTTTGTAAAACGCTCCATGTTGTTGGTATTGAAAAATTGACAATTGAAGTTGGGTATTTAAGATATTAACAAAAACGGCTCGCGAGCTTGTATGGCTCGCGAGCTTATGTGGGACCTTAAGCTGAAAAGAAATAACTTTACGGGACGTTTAATAAATATCTTTAAAATAACGATTAAAGGCAAATAAGCTTACAATTAGAACTTTGCAACCTATATTTACTTACACCGAAATTATAAAAATTTCCGAAAAAGTTTTAACGAACTTACAAAATAAATTCTTCGTAAAATCTTTTTATCGGTTAAGTAAATTTACTGTAGCTTATATAACTACCTTAAAAATCAGTACGCCAAATTACAAGAATTCGAAAAGGTTTACAATAGCCGATTACTCATAAATATTAAACGTAAATACAAAAAAGGATTAAAGTAAGTGCCAAATGCCGTTAAAAAGTACGATAAATAAATAACGAAATGGTAAGAAATTATGACCTAAGGCTAACGTTACGGGATTTCCAAAATAACTATATTAATTATCTGAACGAATTAGTTATATACAGTAATAATACCAATTATGCTACGTTGGTCCAATTTATTTATACTTTTTAAGCGGGATAATATCGAAAAGAGAACGATTAATTATTTAAAGGTTAAGATTAAATTTTTAAATTACTAGATTATAACGAATTTATAATAATTAACAAGAAATATTAAAATAACATTCCCGAAGTTTTATAAAGCTTTAACAAACTTTTTTAATTAAAACGATCCTAATTAAGAAAAGATTAAGGATATTAAAAATTAGTTTCGCGGTAAAACCTTTAAGAAAGGCCCGAACTGAAGCAGTTGTAAAGGTTCCCGAACGAGCCGAAATAACAGCAGCAATAAGCGAAAGCGCTAAAAATCGGATATGCAGAGCATAAGTTACAAAGCCTGCTTAAGTACCTATTATTTGTTACCCCAATATTTTTACGCATTTCTTAATAAAGCCTTAAAAACTTTCCGCTTTAATAACGCGATAATAATAGCAGTCCAGGAACGTATTGCTGCCGATCAGTCTCTAAAAATAATAATAAACCGCCTATCGAAAATTATAGAAAAACTAATTTTTTAAGAAGTAAATTAATTCTTAAAAGCAGGAAACCGAATACTGGCATATTCTTTTAATTTTTGATTAACGTGCCACACAAGCACTCCGAACGCACAAGTACTCCGGACGGTTTTTGGCACCTTGCAACAACTAATCCAAATAACTCAACTATAAGACATCCAATTGATTCCAATCAATCGTATTGTCTTTCGCCGACCGTATCTACAGCTTCTGGACAAGTGCACGCATTACATCAAAGCTTGTTGCGGACGCTATATTGCTATTTTTTCCTTCTAACCCGCTCGCAACCGATTACTTCTTAACGCATCCAAGCTAATATTATCTCCATTTCGTACAACCCAAAACCGACGGGCTAGATAACTATTTTCGACCGAATCCTTAACCAAATACACGAGCATTTCTTATGCGGCTTTTATACGTTGAAAATATACGTCGGAGAAAGTGTTGTAGGACGTGTTGGAATGCGCGTTGCGGGGCGTCTCGCAGGGCGCATCGGTATGTGGCGGAGCGTGTGGCAGGGCGTATGGTAGGGCGCGTAGCAGGGCGCGTAGCAGGGCGTATGGCGGGCGTATTGGGCTTAATTTTGCAACAACTGGATACCTACGCAATTAAATGATTAAAACAAACATTTCCCAGAAAGATCAATACTTGCTATATAGGATAAACCAGTTCTTTTTAGCTGGCAGAAGGTTGTGGGATAGAATTGTTGCTAGTAGCTGCTGCGGGTAGTCGGTCGCATATAGATTAGGAGGAAGGAATGGCAATATGGCGTCCGCAACAAACCTTGACATAATGCGTGCACTTGTCCAGAAGCTATAGATACGGTCGGCGAAAGAGAACACGATTGATTGGAATCAATTTGATGTGTTGTTGTCAAATATAAGGGACATCAGATGTGTTGTTGTATTCAGTTGAGTTGCAGGTGCTTGTTGCACGCGTGCAGCTCTAAGTAATTTAGCTACGGAGCATATATGGGCCGATCATTAGGTGACCTTTCCGTATATGGGGCGTTACGCACCCCCCCAGCTAGCTAACACACCCCCTTAACGCCTTAAAGCATTTACGGCGTTAATCGTTACACTTTATCACTTTCTAAAGCCACAGCTATCTATTCCACTTTTCTTCCGGCGCTTAAGTTCTTTTAATTAACTAATTCCTCGTCCGAAATATTTTTTAAAGCTTTCTTCCGCCGGTTTAAGGCTTTTATAACATTTATCAATTTTAATTATTTTTTTTAAAATACTTAAAAATTTTTGGTAATAAAGCTTTAGTTAATCCGTTAATTAATATATTACCCGTAAATATATAATCCACTTTTAATTAAGTTCTTTTTTGTTATTTTTCGTAATTTATAATTATATATATTTACGTACCGTAATTTTATCTTTAAAAGGGCGATATCGCCGTTAATTAATCGTATTATTTATTAATTTTCGCATTATATATTTAACGGTTTTATCTTTAAAGTAATTCTTAATTCTTTAATTAATCGAAAATTAAATAAAGTTTTTTTTTGCAACTTACGTAAGGGATAATAATTTCGTTTCGGTTATAAAAATAATTATATTTTGCTTATTTATTTACTATTTTATTATTTTTTCGAATAACTTTATAACGTAAACTTAAAAACTTTTTCGATCGATCGTATTATCCGGAAAAAAGATATCGCTCCAAATATTTATCGAATTTTCGTTACCAAATTATAACGTTAACGTTTTAATTTCGATTAAGTATAATATAATTCGATCGGCAGCTTTGTAATAAACGTTACTAGGATTTAGATTAAATCGTACGAATCGGGATATAATTAAACATATATCGGGTCGAATATTAACTGCTATATATATAATAAAACCGATTTTTTTTATATAATTGTTAACAAACCTTAAATAGGTTAAATTAAAATTCGGCAATAGTTCGACGTTTGTTATAAACGTATTTAGGTAACTATTTAAACTTCTTTTAGTAATCAAATTAAACAGTTTATTTATAAAATTGGATTAAAATAATTAATTTTTTTTTAAAATTTATTTTTAATTATTTCGATACCGAAAAACTATTATAGATCCTTACTTTTTATAAGCGTATACCGTTCCTGAACTTATTAAATTAACTAATCGACAAAGTTTTAATTTTTCTTTTTATACGCGGCAATAATATCGTTTACGAAAAAAAAAGGAATATTTTTTAACGGATAAAGCAATAAAGTTCGTACGAAACGGGATTAAGTTTTAAATTTTTTAATATGCTAGTAAATTCCTTTTACCAAAACAGAAATAATTCCTTTAATTTATATAATACTTTCTTAATTAAAAATATTTTCTTACCTTATAAATAACTAAGAAATATTTTTATATATATTTCGTAAGGTAAATCCGTATTAATAAAGATATTTATAACGTTATATTGCTTTAGCTTTAGGTTAAACTTAACCGCAATAACGATTAAGGTTCGAAATAACCTTTTAGCAAATATAAATACGTATAACGTACCACACAAGCGAACGGCTCACACAAGCAAGCGGCTCATATCTCAGCACCTTGCAACAACATACTTAAATTATTCAACCACAACACTTCAAATCAATTCCAATCAATTGAATGCTTTTTTGCTAACTATATCTCCAGCTTCCTTCCAAGCATGCACATCATATTAAGGCCTGTTACGGACGCCGTATTGCTATTCCTTCTCCTTAACCTGCCTGCAACCGACCGACCCTTAACGCGTTCCAGTTAATATTACCCCTATTTCGCAAGAACTAAAGCCGAGCGTCGAAAAAACGATTATTAACCGAATCCTTAATCTAAATACGCGAGCATTTCTGATCCGGCTTTAATACGTTAAAGATATACGTCGGAGAACGTGTTATAGGACGGGTTAAAAGCGCGTTGGAAGGCGTGTTAGGGGTTCGTACGGGGCGTTTCGCGGGGCGTTTCGCGGAACGTAGTAGGGCGTATGGCAGGGCGTATAGCAAGGCGTGTCGGGCTTGATTTGGCAACAACTTGATACCTACGCAAGTAAATAATGAAAACAAACGTTTTCCAGAAAAATGAATACTTGTTATATAGGATAAACAAGTTCTTTTAGCCAGCAGAAAGGTTGTAGCAAAGAATTGCTGCTAGCAGCTGCTGAAGTTAATCGGTCGCGGTCGGCTTAAGAAGAAAGAATGGCAACCTGGCGTCTGCAATAACCCTTGGTATAATGCGTGCACTTGTTTGGAAGCTGTAGATACGGCTGGCGAAAGATAATACGATTGATTGGAATCAATTTGATGTGTTGTAGTTGAGTAATTTGAGTGTGTTGTTGCAAGGTGCTGAGAAAGGAGCCGTTCGCTTGTGTGAGCCGTTCGCTTATGTGGTACGTTATATCGTTATAAACGTTTTTTAACTATTAATCGCTTCGTACGACGAAATAAGCTTTATATTTTTATAACCAATTATATTTATTAAACTTATAAACGTATATTTATATGTACTTTAAAATTTATTTTCGTTTAGTAGAAAACTAATTAATAATTTCCTAAAATTATATTTTTTTATAACTTTATAAGTAAACCTTTTCGGCTTTTTTAAATATTTCTCTTAAAAGATATATATTTAGCTTTTTATGGCTTTACGGCGGTAACAGTAAATTTTGCCTATATATCCGGCTTTGTAATTTAGGTACCGTACGTATTATTGTTATAAAACTTTTTCGATTAAGGTAACGTACGTTTCGGGTTTTTATTTTCTTTACGCTTCCGTAGTTTATTGGCCGGTTATTACGCGTACTTACAAAATGGGTTATTCGTTTTATATTAAATACGGCCTTTTATATTTTGTAATCGATTTTGATAATATTTCTATAATACGGAACGTACGGAAAGGTAATTTCAACCCGTAAAATACTTTCGTTTTTTACCGTTACCTTAAATTTAATAATATAACAAAAGCTTATAACTAGCTTTATTTTTTCCCTCGGCGTAATAATCGTAATAATTATTAAAGTAAACGTTAATAGCGGTAATAATTTAAAAACCGAAAATAATTCGAATATAAAGATCGTATAAAGATAATTAATTTTATACAAACAGGTTTATTTCTTTCCATACCGTACGTCTTCGTCGACGTTTATGTCGCTTTGGAACTATTCCTTTTATCCAGCCGGTAATTAAATTATTTCGTTTAGGTTTTTATTTTCCTTTTGTATATAAAGTAAGTAATTATTAATTTAATTAAGTATTTTTATCTGTCGGAGCAATTTTTGCAACTTATTTTCCGTAATACGGAAAAAGTTATTTTCAAGGTTTTTAATATTACTTAAAAAGGTAGTTTTTTCGTTAAATAATACGTTTCGAATAGCGATAATCCTATTAATTAACGGGTTCCAGATTTCGTAAATGTTCGTAAATCGGTAACCGACGAAAAATCCAATTTAGGCTTTAGGATTTAGCTTTTAAAATTTTGGTTTTTTTTTATGGGGGTAATTATTATAACATAAGTTATATAGTTATATACTTACAAATAAATTTATTAAGGTTTCCGATTAAATACTATAACGTTATCTTTATATATTAAGTAAATATAATAAATTTCGTATAAGTTTTGCCAAAAAAGTACGTATTTAAAAATGCGGTTATATAAATATATTACGGTTTTAAAGATATATATAATTAAAAAGGGAAATAATTTAACGTTATTTCGTATCGTAATCGCTTTTTCTTTAATTATATTCCTTAAATATTCCGTACTTTAGTTTTAAGCTTATATATATAATATTAAAGGCATAAATTTAATGTTAAAAAAAAGCGACTAAAATATATTTCGAAATTAGTAATTTTTTAAAATTTCGTTATCGTATTCGATTATTTATAACAAAAATAATTTTTAAATTTTCAAAATTTTTAAAAAATATCGAAACGTTATAATTAATATATCTTATTTTCGATTTTTAAAGTAAATATTATAAATAAATATTAAATATTTATCGGTAACAAACATAACGTATTTATACTTTTCTAAGTTTTTTTCGAAGTTTGTGAAATCGACGGCGATTCTTTATTTTAATCGGGATATTTCTTTTTATAATTCGCGACGTATTTATCTTTTGGCCTTCGTTTTATTATATATTTGGTATTTAATTATTATAAAACTTTTTAAACGGACTCTTTTTGCATAAAATTGTAATTAAGCGATTATTTTAAACCTTAAATATTTTAATTTTAAATGCCAAATCGTACCGTTACCGATTCGTAATAATTTTATTATATATAAATTAACGTTTCGTTAATAAGTTGTTAAGGCCGTATAAGTAATTATTATGTTAATATTTTTAATAACGAATTAATTAAACTTATTTATTAATATAATTACTATTTGATCGTATTTATTTCGAATAAAGTTGTTAGTTTTTTTATTATTTTATTAATACCTTTTTTTCCAGAACTGCCGGAAAGATATTAGGTTATATACGAAACTTTCGCAATAAGTTACGTCGTACAAACGTAACGTTTTTATACTGCTAAAATTTCGAAGTATTACATTAACTTTTCCATACCCCTTAATCGGTATAAAGTTATTACTTACGTATTCCTTATCGCTTTATACGGTTATCCTAAAGTTTAAAAACTTATTAATAAAGTTAAAGTTATATATTATTAATTTTAAATCCAGAATAGAAACATTTTCAAAAGTAAAATAAAGCGCTTATTACGCTGCATTAATCGAAAATTAAAAAGCATATTAAGAAATTTTTTTAAAATTAATTTAGTTTTTATATAATTAATTTATTTATAATTTTTAACAAACGGTCGATTTTTTTCTTTAAGAACTAATTAACAGTAATCCGTTTTTTAATTATAATTTCTATTATTTCGTTAAACCTAAATTGTGCTAAGGTTTTATTACGAAACGTATAATAATATTAAATTAGTTTATGTAGGGTACTTAAATATATTTTATAACGGGTATTTTATACGTCCGATTTTTGGCGTCTTCGTTTATTAATATTTCGATCCGAATATAAATCTTTACGGTTACCTCGTTTCGATTTTCGTCCAAAGTTTTTATTACGCGGCTGAAAGCCGGTAAACTTAAAATCATTTTAATTAAAATCGCTTTATTTAAATAAATCCGCAAGGATCCCGTAAAACGTCGGAAATAACGTTTTAACGTTTCGTAATATAAATAGTAAATAAATTTGGACCTAATAATCCAAAAGGTTAACAATTACTTTTTAGTAATTAATCGTACCGCTTTTAATTTCGGCCTTTTTCGTTATTTAAAACAAAATTTTTTAAAACTTTATAATAATAGCTATAATTATATATAAGTCGTTAACGGATCCGATTATCGTATTCGTTTTTAACACTTTATATTATTACTTTATGGCCATAATTCTTTATTATTTTCCGATTTATTTATTTAACTTTTTAATAAACTTCGAAATTTCCTTTAATATTTCGTAATATTCCCGTTAAGTATTAATTATAAGCCTATCGTCGTATACCTTGCCAAATTTAGCCAGTATAAAGTATTATTTTCGTAATTCTTTTTTAAAAGAAAATTCGTTTATTTAATCGCTGGAAATATAAATTTTAAAATTTATTTTATTAAGTCGTTACTGTTTTTATAAAAGGAATTATACTTTCGATTTTTGTAAATATATGCCGTATATTCCTAGTTATATACTTATTTGCTTTCGGTCGTTATTTTAAAAATATTCGTTAATTAACTCGTAAAATCGACTTTTTTAATAATTCTTATAAAAATAAGGTATTAATTCGCGTCGGAAAACGGATTCGTTTCTTTAAGTAAAAAGCTATATCGGGTTTCATAGGTTCAATAAGTTACGGACGTAATTAATTAAAATCGATATAATCCCAAATTTTAAAAACGTATGCCGGAAATTGGAATTTTCCTTTAAAGTAATCCTAATCTTTAAGTTCTTTATAAATGATGGAGGACGTGGCTGGTACGGTCGCCATTGTAACTAATAAAATATATAAATAATTATTATTAATATTTAACTTATATCGTTGTAGCAACAGCTAATTAATTGATATATAACGCTAATTAAGCGAATAAGATTTTTAATTGTTAAATATAAGGGACATCAGATGTATTGTTGTATTCAGTTAAGTTGCAGGTGCTTGTTGTACGCGTGCAGCTCTAAGTAGTTTAGCCACGGAGCATATATGGGCCGATTATTAGGTGACCTTTCCGTATATGGGGCGTTACGCACCCCCCCAGCTAGCTGAGAGTTGTGGTTGAGTTATTTGGATTAATCTCGGACCCCACCTAATGAATTACCCTAGCAATGAATAGCGATTTCCACCTAAACACGCGATAGGTAAAAACTACTAACAAATTAGCAAAAATACTTAAATTTAAAAGAAAAGTTACAATTAGATCGGCATCGAACGGCGTATATAATGGAAGTACTTTTATAATATATAGCATTATATTAACTATTTAATTAATGTATAATATAAGATAAAACTTACATATATTAAATAAATTATAAAAAATAAGAAAGGTGAGTAAAATATTTTATTCCGCCTAGATTCAAACTGTACATCAATAGATATATATTATTGAAAGTTTAAAGGTAAAGCACCGTAAATACCGCGTAGTATCCAAGGTTGAACTTTATTATATTAAATGTATATTTTTATTTTTTTACAGGGAAATATTAATACAAGGTAGAAAAGAAACTGTTAAACCGTTTTACCATATTTATCAAAGTATATGATAAAAGTTTAAACGGTCTTCGGCGCGTTTTCATACAGTAAAAACGGAAATAATATATTGGTTAATATCAACAGATTCAAAAAATTAAATAATATATAAAAGAAAGCGTTACAGAGAAAATAGTTATATATCTTGAAATTATAATCGCAGAGGTCAAATAATCTAAAAAACTGTTAAAATAGACAGCTTATATTATTTTTTAAAAGAATCTTTAATTCAGAAGTTAAAAAAGTATTTAACAAAACTTGGACAAATATAAAAGACGAATAAAAGAATCTTACAAATTTAAAATAAATATATATTTTAGCGGTAGTAAACTGTTTTCCATATATCTTAAAACCTAACCAAAACTTAGCCTAATTTTGTATTACCTATCAAATACTAAATAATATGTTATTATAGCCTTTATTAAGCTATAACAAAACTATATAAAATTTAATAATTAACATATGAAAATTTCATAGTTACCGCTATTATAATATTCCTTAAGCTAAGATAGAATGTTTTAACTATACTCTATACATATATAAATCAAGGTTTCTGATATAAATATCTTATATTTTCAATATAATAAGCTATAAGATGTAACGTATCAGAAAAGCGAGCGAGCCGGACAAGCAAGCGAGCCGTTTTTGGGCACTCCGCAACAATGCAGCTCAATAACTCAACCACAACACATCAAATCAACTCAAATTAATCGAATGCTTGTTTACTAACTATATCTCCAACTTCTTTCCAAGTATGCACATTATATCAAAGCTTGTTGCAGACGCCATGTTGCTATTCCTTCCTGCTAACCCACCCGCAACCGCCCAACTTTAGCAGCTATTAGCGGCAATTCTTTGCCACAACGTTTCTACTGGCTAAAACACCTTGTTTATCCTATATAGCAAGTATTTCTTTTTCCTAAAAACGTCTGTTTTAATCGTGTAATTGCGTAGGTCTCAAGTTATTGCAAAATTAAGTCCGATACGCCCTGCCATACACCCCGGAAGACGCCCCGCACGGACCCCCCATGCCCCCCAACGCGCTCCCAACGCCCTTCCAACGCGTTCTATAACACGTTTTCTGACGTATATCTTCAGTATATTGAAGCTGGACAAGAAATGCTCGCGTATTTGAGTTCAGGATTCGGTCGAGAATAGTTATCTAGTCGGTCAGCTTTAGTTTTTGCGAAATGGGAGTAATATTAGCTTGGACGCGTTAGGGGGTGGTCGGTCGCAGGCGGGTTGGAAGGAAGAAATGGCAACATAGCATCCGTAACAAACCTTGATATAATATGCATACTTGGAAAAAAGCGGGAGATAGAGTTAATAAACAAGCATTCGATTGATTTAAGTTGATTTGATGTGTTGTGGTTGAGTTATTGAGGTGCATTCTTGCGGAGTGCCCAAAAACGGCTCGCTCGCTTGTCCGGCTCGCTCCCTTGTCTGATACGTTAAATACTATTTTTAGTAATTGTTTTAAACTTACGTGTTTTTACAAGATTTATGTACAATATTATAAATCAGTAACCGTAATTTATATCTTAGGAATGTTATATATTACGTAATAGATTACGAAATTCCATATAATGCTAACTGTATTGTTATATGTATTTTTGTTAATTAGTTGTTAAATTTTATATATCGCGCGTTTAGGTGGAAATTGCTACTCATTGCTAGGGTAATTCGTTAGGTGGTGTCCGAGGTTAGTTGTTGCAAGGTGGCAAAAACCGTCCGGAGTACTTGTTTAGCACGTTAACGTAATACGATAAATATTACATTTTACCCTTTAAGAAATTGGGTTATTTTGACTTCGAATTTACGATATATATTTTTAACTTAATTAATAGGTTCCTAAATTATAAAATAATAATTTAAGGTAACGGTATATACGTAAAACCCCATTTCGTTCCAATTAAAAGATAAAAAAAAAGTTTTTACTTTAAAGGTTTAAATGTTTTAAAGCGTTACGTTTATACGACGTAACCCATTGCGAGGATTTTGTATGCAACTTGGTATCTTTTCGGCAGCTCCGAAAGAAAAGGTATTAATAAGATAATCGGGAAATTCATAATTTTATTTGAGATAAATATAATTAAATGATTACTATGCTGGTAAACATATTTAAGTAATTCGTTATCGAAAATATCACAGTAGTAATTATTTATATAACCTTTATAACTTATGAACGAAACGTTAATTTATATATAATAAAACCTTCGTAAATCGGTAAAAGTATAATATAATACTTAAAATTAGAATATTTAAAGCCCGAAGTAATCGTTTAACTGTAATTCTATATAAAGGAAATTTGCTTAAAGGATTTTATAATAATCGAGTACTAAATATATAATAAAGCGAAAGCTAAAAAGGCAAATACGCTGTAAGCCGAAAGAAAACATTTTGCAATTATGATAACGAATCGTTACCGATTTTATAAATTTCGAAGAAAACTTTAAAAAATATATATATGCTATGTTCGTTACCGATCTGTACTAAGGCTTTATTGAGGATATTTACCTTAAAAACAGAAAGAAAAATATATTAATTATAATATTCTAATAATTTTTAAGCGTTCTGAAGAATTAAGATAGGATTTTCTTTCATAAATATTCAAATACGATAACGAAATCTTGAGATTTATTAGTTTCGAAATATGTTTTAATCGCTTTTTTTCAGTATTAAATATAAACTCTTAATATCGTATACTTAAGCTTAAAACGGAAATACAAAACGTTTAAAAGGTATAATTAATAAAAAAGCGATTTTAATACGAAATAACGTAAAGATACTTTCGTTTTTGATCGTGTATATCTTTAAAGCGGCAATATATTTATATAATCGTACTCTTAAATACGCAAGGTTTTGGCAAAGCGTATATAAATTTTATTGTATTTACTTAACCTATAAAAACGGCGTTATAATAGTGATCGGAAACTTTAATAAGCTTATTTATAAATGTACGGTTATATAGCTTACGTTATAACAGCTATAACTATAAAAAAACGAATATTTTAAAAGGTAAACTTTAAAACATAAATTAGATTTTTCGTCGGCTACTGATTTACGAATATTTACGTAATCTGGACCCAGTTAATTAATAAGGTTATCGCTATTCGAAACTTACAATTTAACGAAAAGGTTACTTTTTGAAATAATATCGAGAATTTAAAAAAAAAAATACTAAATGTTGCTATCCTAAATAAAATTCTTAACCGGGCCTTAAAGTACTTAAATATACATATTTAAAAAGAAAATAAAAATTTAAACAGAATGATTTAATTATCTTTTAAGTAAAAAGGTTTATCTTAAAGTAATATAAACGTAAAAAACGTACGGATTAAAGAAAAATAAATTTGTCCGTATAAAATTAATTACCCTTTTAGGGCCGTTATATCCGAATTATTTCCACCCTTTAAATGATTACCTTTATTAACGTTGCTTTTTATAATTATTATAATTATTACGACGGCGGAAGTTAAAAAATTACCTTCAAGGCTTTATCGTTTTATTTACCTTAAAATAACCGTAAAACACGAAAGTATTTTCCGGGTCAAAAACGTACACATCTTATATATTCCGTATTATAAAAATGTTATCAACAACGATTATAAAATTTAAAAAATTATGTTTAAAGGTAAACAATTAACCTTTTTCATAATTATACTTAATAACCGGCCGGTAAGTGACGGAAGTTTTGGAAAAATAATTACTCGAAATATCCGTTACTTTAATCGAAAAAACTTTAAGACGAAAATATACAAATTTTCAAATTGCAAACCAGGGTATATAAACGTAAGTTATTGTTACCGCCGCAAAACTATAAAAAGCTAAGTATATATCCGTTAAGGACGTTACTCCGTAAAGCCGAAAAGGTTTATTTATAAAGTTATAAACAGATATAATTTTAGGAGGCAATCGATTAGTTTTTTGCTAAAAGGAAATAGGTTTTAAGGTATATATAAATATATATCTATAAATTTAATAAGTACAGCTGGTTACAAAAACATAAAGTAGGTTTTGTCGTACGGGGCAATTAATAATTTAAAAACGCTTATAGCACTATAAACGTATCCATTTTAACTAAAAGGTCGTTTAAAACGTTAACCGTTATTACAGTTAAATTAGATTTAAAACTTAAGTAATATAATGCGGTAAACCATTTCGTTAACTCTAAGCTAGCTTATAAAATATATATAGAAATACGTTTAAAATATCCATGTCGTAACAAATATTTTCTAATTAAAAACGTATCATATAAATTAAAAAATTTACTTTTGCTTTGATAAAAGAAATTTATTGGGATACTTATAATGTTAAATCTTTGATCCGTTTTTTATAAACCTTATTATTTTATTTGTTAGGAAATATTTATTTTCTTTTTTATAAATAATATCGTTACGGTATATTGTAAAAAAATCCAATATTTTATTAATTAAATAATTTAACAAATACGAGAAGAATATATCTTTATAAAAAGTAGAAATTTATAACAGTTGTTAAAAATTAACATGATTAAAAATAAAGCTGAAAAACCAGCTTGCATTTTTAATGTAACTTTATAAATAAATAAATAAATTTAACCTTAAAAGAAAATTTGAATAACTCTCTAAATACATTAATAACAAACATCCAACTACTGCGGAATTTTAATTTGGTCTATTAAAAGTTTGTTAATAAATACCAGAAGAAATCGGTTCTATATTGTACGTAATAACTAAAACGCAACCTAATATAATCTTTACGGTATCCCAATTTGCCCGATTTAATCTAAACCTTAACGACGTATATTATAAAATTACCGATCGAATTATATTATATCTAATCGAAACCAAAATATTAACGGTACAATTCGGCGCTAAAAATTTATTAAATACTTAATATAACGTTTTCTTTACAGATAATACGATTAATCGAAAAGATTCTTAAGCTTACGTTATAAAGGTATTTAATATAATAATAAAATAACGGGCGAATAAGCAAAATACATTAACTGTTTTTAGAATAAAAACGGAATTATTATTTTCTGCGTAAGCTGAAAAAAAGTTTTTATTTAATTTTCGATTAATTACAAAACTAAAGGTTACCTGAAATATAAGACCGCTAAATATGTAATACGATAATAAATAAATTATACGGCTTATCAATGCCGATATCGCCTTATTACAAACGAAATTGCGGTAACGTGCCAGACAAGCTCGCGAGCCGGATAAGCTCGCGAGCCGTTTTTTGGCACCTTGCAACAACAAATTCAAATTGATCAACCACAATACATCAAATCAATTCAAATTAATCGGAATCTTCTTCGCTAGGCGTATTTACAACTTTATCACAAGTACGCGCATTATATCCGGGCTTGCTGCAGACGCCATACTTCCGTTCCTTGATCTTAACCTTTTTGCAATAATTGCCTCCAGTAGCTGTTAGCTGCATTTTTTCATTACCTCCTTCTTTTTGGGCCAAAAACGCTTGTCCTTTTTGTATAGTAAATATTCCTTTTTTTTAAAGACGTTTGTTTTTAATCCTGCAACGTTTATTTAAGATATAGTTTGTTTCGCGTAATTAGGCAGCTTCTTTCCGGAAAAGAACATTTTCGTATAAAAGCAATAGGTTACTCTTGGTTAAGAGATTAACCGATTTAGTTATTTTTTTTTAAACAAACCACCTTATTGGTTTCCAATTTTTTTTTGCAAATAACGTCTTTACTTCGTTACTTCCTTGATGTTCTTAGGGGTTTTCGCGGGCGGGGAACGAATGGAACCGGCGGAGGTTAGCGGGGAGACGGTCGGCGTAGGCACAACTGGAGGAACTTCCAATTCGGAAAAAACGTTATTGGGATTGAATGGAATAAGACCAGCTTTTGCAAATCCAGATTTGATGTTATCGGACGCCATGGCAGCTTGGAACGCGTTGTAAAACCCGGCGAGGAAATCTTCTTTGGCAATATGGGTATGATGGCGTCGTATTAGGTTTTCGATATAGCGCGAATATGTACGTTTTAAAATAGAAAAACAAGATATATTAAAAGGTTAAAGCCGATACGAAGAATACGCGGGTATACAAAGCGTAATAATGTTGTTATTGGCGTAATATTTTTCGAATTTTATTAAATAATAGCTTTCGTGGCCGTCGAGGATAAAGAAACGTTTCGAACTTTTCGTACGCGTCCGAATATGCTTGTTAAAATGCTGGATCCATTCGAAACTTAATTTATTTATTGTCTAATTATTATTACTTAATACGATTTTTTAATCGGCTGTTAGTAATAAGTTATCGCGGTACTAAGATTTAAGATAATTTTTCCCCGTTATAATAACAAATAGCGGTATAGCTTAACTTTAAAAATTAACAACCTGGATAATTATAACCTATTTTTTATTTCTTTATTACGTTTATTTAAATCTTTTACGTTTTCAGTATTAGTAATTATTATGCTCGTTGTTATAAAAAGCCTTATTAAAAATTTAATCTCGTTAAAGTTATAAATATCCTTTTTTATAATGCTGTATTTTACGATAATGGCCCGAATAAGCTCGAATTACTTGCGAAACGTTTTTGGATTTTCGGATAAAATCTGTTAATAATCGATTTTCCGATTTAAACGCGTCTGGACTTATTGTTACCGTTTAACAAAGTTCGACGCCCATTTGATTCTAACGCGCTCTGCAGCGCGTTAAGCAAGTAATATATTGGCCATATCTTTAACATGCTGAAGCCGGACAGGAAATACTTGCGTATTCAGGTTAAGGATTTTTTCGACAATAAATTTCTCTTCGGTCGCCGTCGATTTTCGCAGTTGGGGAATAATATCGGCTCGGGCGCATCGTCCGTGGTAACGGGCTTTTAGTGTAGATTCGGGGATTTCGTATATCGAATACAACTTTTTGAAACTAAGTTTCGGGTTTCGTTTTTTCGCCTGAATGGCTAGATTTATTCTAGATTCTTTCGTAAGGCGTTCCATGCTGTGGTGTTGAGAAATCAATAATTGAAGTTGGGTAGTTGAGATGTTAAGAAAATTAGCTCGCGAGCTTGTCCGGCTCGCGAGCTTGTCTGGCACGTTATATAGATATATATAATTATTAGTTACGAAAGGCCGTAAAAAAGAACACAATTAAAATGGATTATACGTTTACGGGCGATATATTGGCTAATAAATTAACAAAGGCTTTATTACGAAAACCTTTTAGGTATTTTAAGAAGCAGCTGAAATTAGTAGATATTACTGAAGCCCTCGATCGGCGGAGGAACAACCTGCAAGTGATTTTAAAAAAGGAATTAGCTGATCAAAAAGATTTAATTGTCAGAAGAAAGGTAAAATGGAACGTTGCGGCTTTAGAACATGATGAAGTGTAACGGTCAACGCTGTAACTGCGTCGAGACGTTAAGGGGGTGTATTAGCTAGCAGGAGGTACGCCAGCACCCCACATACGGAAAGCCTCCTTTTGATCGAAACATATAAATTCCGTAACTAGATTCCATAAAAGAGGAATGCGCGTTTTAAAGCGCCCGCAACTAATTATCCTATACAACACATAACTAATGTCCGCTGTATCTAACACTATTCGACCTAAGACTTGGGTTGATTGCTACTACGCGCTGCACCTCTTCTATAATTCCAAAAGATGCTTAGCAACCTAATGTCAACCAGCAGGAGGTACGCTAGCACCCTATATACGGAAAAGCTCCCTTTAATCGGACCATATAAAGTATATAACTAAACTCCAAAAAAGAAAATACGCGTTTTAAAGTGCCTGCAGCTAATTATCTAATATAACATAATTAATATCTCTTATATCTAACAATGAAAAGGTTTATTCGGTTAATCTGCATTATGTATTAATTAATTAACAATTACTAAAACGATATAAGTTACATATTTATAGCAATTATCTATATAATTATTAGCCATAATAGCAATCGTAGTGTCGACGCCCGTAATTATTTGTAGTAGTCTTAAGAATAGGACAATTTAAAAACGAATTTAAAACTAAAGCTAAAAAATTTAAT
Source organism: Monosporascus sp. mg162 (assembly GCA_004155945.1). Taxonomy (NCBI): domain Eukaryota; kingdom Fungi; phylum Ascomycota; class Sordariomycetes; order Xylariales; genus Monosporascus; species Monosporascus sp. mg162. The sequence continues at coordinate 115,552 of QJNY01000026.1, forward strand.
TTGTAAGACTATATTAATCTTAATAAAAACATTTTATAACCTATTAATCCTATAACGCCCGTTATTAATTTTTATTTAAAAATCTAAGTCGTTTAATAATTACGCGAATAATTAATTCTTTTTCTTAAAAAATTATATAAATCGAAGAAATAGATTTTACGGGCCGTTTAATAAATACCTTCGAAATAACGACTAAAGGCAAATAAGCTTCCAATTAGAACTTTGCAATTTATATTTACTTAAACTGAAAATATAAGATTTTCTGAAAAAGCTTTAACGAAATTATAAAATAAATTCTTAATACCGTTTCCCTATCGATTAAATAGATTTATTTAAGCCTAAATAACGACTTTAAGGATTAATATGCCAAAGTGCAACAATTCGGAAATGTTTCCGATAGCCGATTACTTATAAATACCAAACGTAAATACGAAAAACGATTAAACTAAACTCCGAAGACCGTTAAAAAATCCAATAAATAAATAACGAAATAACAGAAATTTATAACCTAAAACTAACCTTCCGAGATTCCCGAAATAACTATATTAATTATATAAACGAATTAATTATGTACAATAATAATACCGATTATGCCAAATAAAGTAAATCTTTTCTACTTTTCAAGCAAAAAAATATCGGAAAAGAAACGATTAATTACTGAATTAGAACGGGGAGACTCAGTTCCGATCAGAGCATTATCGAAGAACGGGTCACGATAGAATAGCCGAATAAAGCGGTAATAAAGGCAAACGTAAAACTGTATTCGGGTAGTATTAAACCAAATTCTAAAATAAATATAAGTATATATGGTAAATGGACGATAATAAACATGTTTCGGGATTGCGCCCGGCGAAAAGAGCTTCTCAAAAAATATATATAAAGCTAATTAATTAATCAACCAACCTATACCCCTTAAGCCGGCACCTTGCATCATTTTAAGCCTTTTCTTTTCGAAATAAAATTGTGCTTAATTTATTTTGAAAAGTAAAAATAAAAATATAACGTAATCAACTTTTAACGCTATAAATTTTACATAAAACCTATTAATTAATTTGGTTAACGTTTACACGGCTTATTCTTTATTATTTTTAACTTAAAACTTCGTTTTCAACGGTTAGCCAAATGCTTTCTTTACTTAACCCTTTTCTATTCCTTTTAAACTTTATTTTTTAGCTTTTCCGTATTAATTATTTACTTATACCTAATCCAGCCTGGCTATTCTTAAAGGAAATATGGTTCAAATCTTTGCTCTGCATCTTCGAATATATTTTCTACCTACTTATATAATATAACATATTTACCTTATGCTATTGTTACTACTTGCTAATTACCAACCTTCGGTTAGGGCTTGTACTTTTTTTCGAATGGTGGTTTCGTAAGTACACAGCATCAAATCAGGACGTATAGCTTTAAATACCGATAGGCCAGTTTCAATTAATGAGAAAAAAAGTATTAATATTGGAAATAATTTTACGAATAAATACTAAAATTAGTTAGGGCGGTACTTTGGTTAACGTCGTCGTTTACCATAAAATAATCGGGCAAATTAATTAAAACTTGGCTTATTATCATTTCTTTAATTAATAAAAATGGAAACTTTCCAGGTAATTTTTTTAGGTTTTTTGAAAGTTCTTTTCTTTTTTAATTTTAGGCCCAGCAATCCTTTAATTATAATAATAATATTATTTTCCATTCGATATTCGTTAAACTTTATTTTATGGTTTATAATTTTATTTTCCGATTTTATAAAGTTACTGGTAATAATAGAAAAGATATAAGCAATTTATAGTCCGCAAATATAATATCTGATTTAAGTTAACATTTTAACGATTACTATACGGGTAAGCGCATTATTTAATCCTAACTTTTTTTACGCCTTTCGGTATAACTGGAATAACAGCGAAGTACGATTTTCGGTAATACAAATATCGAATATTAGCATTAAACGCTTTAATGGGACGTAAAACATATTAATTTAATATTCTATTAAACCTTTATTTATTGGGAATTTAATTTGGGCGACAAATTATATATATTTCGGGTTACTAGTATTAATTGCCTTTTAAGTCTTACTAGAGATTAATTTAAATTTGCTATATAAAATTACTCGTTAGCTTTTGGAATAACGGCCAAAACTTTTAAAAATACGTTTTAAACAATTATTTGAATAAAGACAATAATATTTTCGGAACGTAAGTAAATTTTGTTTTAAACGATCATAAAAATTTACTATAAATATCTAGCTATTTCGTTATTTTAATATTTTGTTAACCAGTATGGTAACGGGTTAAAGTTTTTCCATAAACGCTAACCGTTAATGTCCTTTAAGTATATAGAAATAAGCCGATTAAAACGAATTTAAGCTGCAACTTTTTTTACGGGATAGAAAGTAAAATTATTATTATGCATTTTTTTAAGAAATTAGATTATGTTATTTTTTTCCTAACTATATAAGTATATAAACTAATTATGCAAGCTTTCACCTTTATTCTAAATAGTACGCTTTTTAGACGACGACATAAGATCTGGGAATATATTAATTAATATGCTTAGGTATAATATTAAGTAATATAAGGATGATAAAAGTACCTAGGAATAATATATGGTGTATATATATAAATATATTAGTATAATATAAATGCTTTGTAGATAGGAAGATATAATTGTTATATATTGCTGAAATTGGCTACAATCTGCTAGTAACTTATGCCTTTAACTAATTAAATCTATTTAGGGCTAATATACCGAATTTTTGCAAATAAAACGTATATGCCGAAGAAATCCCAGAAATCTTTATCCGAAGTTATATAAAAAATGCCGTCGTCGTCGCTTTCTTCAAGTAAATATATACATTCGTTTTCACACCCACATTTCTTTTGTAACCTTTTTATAATATTATTTTAACTTTTCGCTCCAAATTATATTTATTTTATCCCAATATATACCCAAATATATGTAACTACCTTTATTATATTAAATAACATCATTATAAGGTTTCGTTAGTTATTAAATTTACGCAACTACCAGGGTTTTTGCGGAAATAAAGATCCGAATAATTTTGTTTATGCTATAAAAAATTCTTTTATTGAAAAAAAGTCCGGTCCAAGTAATAAACTTTTAAATCCTAATATTAAGAAACCTATCGATCTTAAGATTAAAGCAAATATTCATATACTGGACCAAATTTCTGATTAACGTCGTGGGATTTTGGCAGTATCAGACTTATTTATATTTTCTAAGTTGTTAACCTGTCGTATTAATAAGCTTTTAAATACTATGCGGAATTTAAAACATTTATATAATCCTGATAACGTTTGCAAATTACAAAACCTAATATATTGTCAAATATCTATTTTTAACTTTACCCTTACCTTCCAGTACAAATTTCGTCGCATAAGCCTTAATTAGAATATTTTGCTATTAAAGATACCAGTTATAAATAATTCACTGTTCCCAAACCTTGGCCGGCTCGATATATACTACCATTAATAAAGGTAACTAAAACATTTCCAAAATCCAATTTAATTCTCAATATTGTTAAATAGATAATAGGTGGTCGGCGATTAATATCGGCTATCCCTGTTCCAATTAATATATCGATTTCCCGTAACAGTTTTGCTGCCAAGTTCTTATTAACGGCTTCGACAAGTATGGTATATCCGGAAAATCCTCGTATTATTAATCGGATCTTTAGGCCATATATTAAAATTAAAGCATTACATTTTCGCTGTATTTATCTCGATAATATTTAAAACGTAGTCAGATTTTGGAATAAGAGTAATATTATATACCATATCACTTTTAAGTATATTAAAGTAAATACTTAGGTTTTTCCGTAACATCGTTAATAAAATCACTTAATTAATATAAATATTCGGCGTTATATTTATTAGCGTTATCGGTAGTCCAGTGCTTAATCGGTACTTACAATAGCAGATCGTAAATAAGAATTTCTAATCGGCCGCAAATACCTAATTTAATATAATTAGGGATTTCCAATTAATAAAAAAATTGGTAGCTTATCTAGTATAAGTCGAAATTTATCCGATTAATTCTTTAAGTTACTTTATGGCTGCTTTTACTAAGGGGCTTAAATATGTTATTAGACTGTTTATTTAGGTATTCGATATACTTAAATTAAGATCTTGCGAACTTTGCGAAAAACGATATATAACATCGAAATATCCTAATTAATATAAAATATACCCATTTTTTAGGTACTGGTCAATTCCTAGCGTTTTTGATAAGGCCTATAGTAATTATATCGGGTTTATCGAAAGGCATAATTATACCTTCCGGAACGAACGGTTTAAGATATTTAGGGTTAACATTTTACGATTATTACGAATTAAAAAGGATATTCGCGTAAAGACTTATCCTATTATTAAGAAATTCGATAAGAATTGGTTTCGAAGTAAAGTAAAAAAGTATGTTATTAATTTCCGGTTCCGAGCGAATATAGTTGGGACGTATTAATTATAAGTAAATCATAATAGTTATCGTATACGGTATAGGTAGGCGGGACGGTAAAGGAATTTAAGAGAACTTATAAAAGCTTAAGGGAATTTAAGCGAATTTAAAGAAATTACTATATTTTAATTTTTCGCAATTAATTACATTAATTTCTTCCGTTTTTCTAACCGAGTCGTTTTTATCGTATCGCTATCATTTACAAACGTATAACCTTTAAGCCAGCTATTTAATATCTGCATTTTACTATTTGTCTTTACAGGTTTTAAAGCTTTAAGCTGCTAATTTTTAGGTAATTCGACATTTGCAGTATCCGAGATATCCGATATCGTGTTGTCGGGCTGATCAGAAAATGGTCTCGTCTAGTTATTTTTTTATAAGTTCATCGGTTTCCAATATCCTTTTTATCTTTTATAAATTGCTTTAATTTATTAGCAGGGAAAATATTTCGCAACTTTATTTTAACAATTTACTTTAAATAATAGGTATTTAAATTAATAATGTTCTTAATTAAATGCGGGCTAGTTTAACAGTATTTTAGCTTTATGTTTTTGGTTATATTTATATATCGTAACGTATTATATAATAATACTAGGTTGTTTATTTTTAATGGTTTATGTTTTATTTTATTTTTATTTGTTTTATTCGTTAATTTAGCTACTTTGCGACATTAATTAGCGATTACCTTGGTAGCTTTAGTTATGTTTTTAGCTTTTCTTTTTAGGAACCGAATCTTTTACGCGATTATATTTTTTTTCGGCGTATTTAGGTCCCAAGTTATAATTTCCATATCGGCAGAACTGTTTCGATCTGTAAAAGCGCTTTTTGTCCATATAGCAATTTATAAATGCTAAGGCCGTAATCTTTTACAATGGTATTGTTGGCGAAGACCATCTTGGGCAAAAGCTTGACCGATCTTTTGCCAGTTCTATTCATTGCTTTTATTAGGGCTTTAATGATCGGGATATATCCTTTTTCGATTAGGCCTTGTTGCTAGGCTGCATATACGGTATCAACTTTCCTCTTAATTCCTAGTCTGTCGTAGGCTTTAATAGTTTCGCTTTTATTTTTTAAATTTCCGTTAATTAATTTTAATCGGGATATTATGTCGATAAAAAACGTATTCGTTTAAGAGCTTTTTGATTACTGCTAACGTAATTAATTTACATGCTCTAGCTTACAAATAATTAAATAATTCGTATTTAACTTCGATAGTAGCTTTATAACCATCGTTATTAGGCATAAATTAAATATCGATTACCTAGATAACGGCTATGTTAATCGGCTGCGAAAGTCTATAGCATTTTTCGAAACGTCGATCGGCCGCTTTTTAATATTTGATATACGTAAACACTATTTCCCGAATATAGCTGAATATGTTACGCTAATAATATGAAGCCTTTATACGACGATAAGTCGAATTTCGCACTTTATACTTATAATCTTTATAATATTACTTAATTACCGCAAGTCGCTTTTATTCGGTATTAACCATTTACCGGTTACCGTACCTATTATTTGCCTTACGCCAAAAAATACCGCTTTAAATAAAATAATTTAACGCCGTAAATTTAAAAGTATTTTTTTCTTTTTAGAATATTATCGAACCGATTAAGAAATTTTAATATCGTTAGGAACTTAACGTACTTTTGCAACTTTTTACACCAATTTCCGATAAAAGGGTCCTTGTCGCCGATCTATATCAATAAGTATAAAGGTTATGCTAATTAAAATAAGATTAAGCCGAATAATATTAAGCTAGATATTAATAAAGTTATCGACTTTTCCTTTCCAGTAAAGATTTAATACATTAAAGGCTTTAGGTAACTTTCGGGATAAACCGTCCGTTGTTATATCTTTTTTGCTGGGAATATATTTAATCTTAAAATCGAATATCTTTATTTAAGCGACTTAATAAATAATTATAATACTAAGTAAAAAGCTTAAGAAATTATTAATTTAGGCTATTAATACTTTAGCGTTAATTTCTAGTACGAATCGGATTTTATAAATATAATTCCGGAATTTCCTTAAACTTTTAAAAACAGTTCGATATTTTAATTTGTTAACGTCGTAATTCAGCTTAATACTTTTTCAGGTATTATTTTTAAAACATCCGGGATATTCCATTTTATTAATTAATTAACCGAAAATATTTTTAAAAGTTTTTTTGCTTACGTTTATCTTTATAATAATCTTTCCGGTATTAGGGCTATAATTTAAGGTAATTAAAGTGGGCGCAATAATAATGCTTTTTTAACGCTTTTTATTGCGTAATTTTAATCGGAGCTTTAAATAAAAGATTAATATTTTCGGAATAAGCGTATGACAAGCTTTATCTTAATAACGAAATATATAATAAATATTCGATAATAAACGATAATACGTAGGAAAGCTTTAGCTTTCGAACCGTTTTTGCATAATTGGATTTTTAGGGTCTTTTTACCTTAGTTGTATCTGGTCGCCGTCCATTCGTTCCGCAAATAAATCTAACTATAACGGTTATTTCTTAATATTATTGAAACGTTTTTATGTTAATCGTTATACTAGCAAGCTTATAGTTAAAAAGGGTTTTATTTATGTTGACGATATGCTTATAAACAGATTACGGAATTCCTGGAAAGATTTTTTTATCGTTATATTTAATTTTTAAGCCTTTAATCCTAACATTATCGACGAATGGCCGGGTAATATCGGCCATTAAATTATTTAAAACCCTTTTAATTACGCGGTAAAAATAAGCTACAAAAATTGGTAAACTCTTAAAGTATAATGGTATGCCTTAAAAAGTTTAACCGTATCGCGAAAATGGTAAAATCTTTATTAGCTAAAACCAAAATAATTTAATCGTAACCCGAAAAAAAATTTCTCAAGGTAATTAAAAAGAACATAACGAAATCCGCGGAAAATCTGTCGCAATTATCCAGCATGAAAACATCTTGCAAAATAACAGCATTTAATTTAGTTATTGAATTAATTAATCAAAGCTTATTATCCTTTTTATCGCTTAAGAACTAAGCATTTTTATATGCAATATAAAACTGTTCGAAAATACTTTGTTAAATACGTATTTACAATATTTCGATTAGCTTGTTTTTGATGCTTGCCGGCACTGTTATACCTTTAGTTTGTTACGCCTTATAAAAATCGTTCGAATTGTATAATCTGGTACGATATTTGATATAATTTTGCTACATTTTTTTAATTCCAGGCTAAAGCAATTTCTTTACGAAAAATCATTTCTTTAAAAAAGGTTTTTTTTTTATACGGGTAAACTTATTTCTTAACTAATCAAGAATTTCGTTAGCGCGATTTTTAATACGTCGGATCTTTCGGAATATAATGGTAAATTTAAGGAATAAAGCAGCTAAAGGTATTCCAGGCTTATCGGGCTTTTTTCCATCTTAATTAATAATTTACTAAACTTTTACGAATTTCTTAACCTTTTAATTCCGGGGTTTAAAAAGTATTAATCGATTAAAAGGTGTATCTTTGATAAAGATTACTCTTTTTTACTTGGGTTTATATATCGTATTAATTTAAACGGTCCGATTATTATTGATCTTTTATTACATTTCGTTTTAAAATATTCTATATAAAGTATAGCCCAATTTCTTATCGCTAAATTAGCTTAAAATCTTATTTCCAGGTTTTAGCTTATTATTAATAATTTTTTTAAATAGTTTTCGAATCCTAATTAATATAAATATCATTAATCGAAAAAATATGAAGGCTTATAACGTACTTAATTATTTTTTCGCTTATAGGCTTGCTTTCGCTAGTAAAACGGCCTATTGTTTTACCGGCTATTTTTTTTTCAAGCTTTTTATTAGTACCGATACTGTACGTAACTCTTTTAGCAGGAATTAAGGGGATAATGATTTTCGACGAGCCCAACTTTGGGGTTCCTTTTATTACGTCCAGATATATATTAAACGTCATTTTCGATTTAGTTATAAAATTAAATCCTAAAATTAATAGCTACGTAACGTAATAGTAAATAACGACAAATAATAAAATGGTAATTAATCGGCCAGCTAGCTAAACAGAAACCTCGATTATACCATTAAATAAAATCTTCTTTTAAGAGTTAAAACCCAAAAACGATACGCGGATCTGTCGCATAACCAATCCATATCGCTTAACGTACGACGTAACTATAACGTTAAACTCGGTTCTAATATCGATAACTTCACTAATGAGGTTTTCGCTATTTCCGTAACCTACTTTAACTGCGAATCTAAATAAAGGGGTAATATATTTAACTGAATTATATTGCTAAACCGATAAAACTTTAGCTTCTTTTTAGCTTTCTACCTTATAATCGATATCCATAATAAAGATCTTAACGGGTTTTTTTACTTTTAAAACTTTTAATCTTTACATTTTAACTTCTGTTATCTTAATCGTTTCCTTATTCTTACGACTAAATATCTCTAAAATCTTAACGGCCATAAAATTCTTAAAAGCTTTTCCGAAATCTGGGCAAACTTCGATTAATTCGGACCAAATAATTTTAAACTTCCTTTTAAAGTTTTTCCAGATGTTCTTTTCCCAGAGTTTAACTATATGCTTATCGATCAGGCCTCCATAAATAAAGGTGTTATCCGTTTAGGTAATATCGTTTATTTAAAGGATATTAGCAGTTATCTAAAGGGTATTATTTATTTAAGCGCCGACTTCCATATTATAAAACGAAAATCCTTCGTATATTAATTTGTTATTATTAATCTCCTACTTAGTTTTATTCATTTTTATGCCCTTAAATTCCTTTTTTTTATTTTTAAAACGCTTAACTACTATAACGCTAATAAGCATAATTAATTTATTAAAGTCGTGGACCTCCAAGGTTTTAATTTCTTCCAAATGCCGGGTACCTTTACTTTCGACAAAGTCACTCTATAACCATTCACGTAACAGTACCTCTTTATAAAATAGCTTTCTATTATGATCGGCGAAATAAGTTATGTTAATTTCGATCACCCTATTTTAATTAATGTCGGGCTTTTATCGGTTTAGCTTTAAAATAATAATATACATTTAAAATTTAGATGAACTATTAGTATCCGGATCGAAGCTGATTAATTAACTATTTATGGCCCTAAAAATGTCGTTTCGCCGATCAAAATACCGTATCTTTTTCTTCAATCGAGTAGAGAATGCTAGCAAACCATAAATCCCTTTTAAAATCTTCTTTCAAATTAAGATTTATTACTTAATCGCTTAGCTTTTCAAAACTTAAAAGAATTAAATTATATCTAATATAATTCTAGCTCCTAGAATTTCTAAAAAAAAAATTATATCCGTCGTCGGCGAATAAAACCAGATCTGTGATTTCTATATTAATAAATAAATGGCATTTTTGCATAATATATCTTAACTTTAGGCAAAACCAACAGGTATCTTAATTAAGGTTATTAAAGCGTCCATTTTAACCTTAATAACCTTTACAGTAACCTTTTCGACCTCGGTATTTACCTCGTCTACGGTAAAAGCTTAATCGATTAAATTTATCCGGTTAAAAACTAACTATATTAATTAACAGCTTAGCACCATAGTTATATGCTTAAGATATCTTTTATTCAGGCGGAACGTAATATTATAATATCCGGGTTCCCTTTCGGTTACGCATTTCTTTTTTAAAAGCCTTTACATTCTGGATTTATCAGGCCTGTACGATCTTTAAATCTTACAGCGTATTCGTAATCTCTAATACCTAATTAATACGGTTAGACGCTTTTGGTTACAGTTAAAAGCTTCCTAATCGTTATTCCTTAGGCTCTTGAATCAGGTAAACCTACTTTTTTTCTTTTTAACTAATATCGAAACGAATACTTCTTTACTATCGCTCACATCCTTTAAATTTAAAGAATCCTGCCTTATTTAAGGCCTAATTTTTGATCAACGTCGAAGCATTATTGTAATTAAGTACGTATAAATCCTTCAGCTTTATAAACAAATTATTAAAAATCTTTTTAGGATAGCTAATATATAACCTTTCCAGTAACCTTTTAGTATATTAGTCGTCAGTAACTGTTTTACATTTTTGCTTAACTTTTTCCAGGATATTTTTTACCTTAACAGTATGCTTTAAAAAAGTTTTATAAATATAATTAAAAATACCGCGTTAAACTTGCTTTGTTAAAGTCCTTAATCGATTTTTAACGGTCCGAATTTGCTATAAATTATGCAGCTTAAAAGTTTTTAGGATATGTTTAAACGATTTGTTTTATTAGGTTACTTTATTAAGTACGGCTTTAATTCGGTTTTTTATAAAAGGATTATTGGTTCAGTAACGTAACTCGATAATTATTTCAAACTTTTTAAGTTTATTTTTCGTAAATAATTTATCAACTTTTTTAAATTAATCGATTGTTTCAGCTTTTAAAAAGCGAAGGTCCGGAAAAGCCGATAAATCCGGAAGGATTATAAAAAACGAAAGTTTATTTATAATGTTAATAAGGAAACCATAATCAGATTAATTAATAAATCCAAAAGGTATAACGTCCGGTATAAATGCTTTTAATTCTGTATATAACTTTAAAGGCTTTTAAGCTGATATAATTTTTTGTTTTTGCGGTATATTAATAACGATTCCAACATTTACTTAGGTAATCGTATCTTTAGTTAGCTTTAGAGATTTAATTGGATTTTTAATATTTTGGGGTTCAGCTTTATTAAGTTTATTATCATAAAACTACTTTATTAATCGGTACTAAACCATTAATTTAAGGCAGGATTTTGATTTTTTGTAAAATTAAGGAAGTTCGGTATCAGCAGCACTCCGTATTATAATTAAACTTAAGTCGCAATTTTAAAAGCTTCGATAAATTTTTGAAAAATCTGCTTAAACTTATCTTAAATTAATTAATACTATTAATTCTTAAATTACTTATGTTTTAAAACGTTACTTCAAATAGAATACATTTAGATATAAAGTAAATAACTGTCCGCGCTAACTTGGGTATATTTTCCCTCTTTTTCGAACTTAAAAGGTAAATAATCTTTTTTTTTTAATATCCGTCCGAAATAACCTTGTTTTAATTATCGTTACGTTGCTGGTTATTTAACCGTACCTTTTTTAATTTGTTAATTAATACTTTTACTGTTAACCTAAACGTTATAATACTTAAACTTAACAAAAAAAGTAAATTCCAAATAATATCGCTTAATAATAACTAAATAAGATGTTATCCGATTAACGTTAGCAGGGTGTAAAATATTTTTTATAGCGGTCTTTTTAATTATTACATCATATTAAGAAACGTTATTCCTTTTTCCATATATTTATTTCGTATATAAAATAAATAATCTTACAGCTTTATTCCTTTTTTTGCTTGTATTTGCTATCTTATTTATATCGTTAATTTTATCGTTACTGTACTTGTTTTAATTAATCCAAATCCTAATGATTACGTTATCAGCGACGCAGTTTTAGCTTTTTCAGCCTTTATTAATTAAATTTTATATTTTATTTTGTTACGTAATTTTTCTGTTAATACGTATAATATCTTAAATTGCGTATCTAATTGGTTTAAAACTTAAGTAATTAATTTATGCTTTAAATCTAATTGTTTATACGCGTTCGTACTTTTTCGCCGTCGTCCAAATAAAACTGTTTTCGTAATAAAGCTTAAATTTAATAGCTTTTTTATTAATCGTATAAAAGGTTACGTCTTTATTATAATTGCGGTCGTTAATTGTATACCGTTTAAGTTATCGTAACTGTAACTCTAATCGTAATCGAATCGTATCAGAATGCTTTTGATTAGAACCTCGTTTTTTCCGTTTTTTCCGACTTGTTAATCGGAGATTAAGGTCCGTCAGCAGCTAACAAAAGCCAGTATCTTTTCCTTGGCAGCTATTTAAATTGGAACGCGGAGATTTAATTTTGATTAAAGTATTATCGAAAAGCGGGTTACGACAAAATAACCGAGTAAAGCGGTAATAAAGGTAAACGCAAAACTGTATTCGGCTGGTATTAAACCAACTTTAAAATAAACATAAGTATATATAATAAGTGGACGATGATAATCATGTCTCGGGGTTGCCCCCGGCGAAAAGAGCTCCTAGAAATATACATATAGAGCTGACTAATTGATCAGCCAAGCCATGCCCCCTAGCCCGGCACCCTGCACCGTTTCATTACCTAAAAGTGAAAGTTCATTTTTCAGATTATTGATTATAACGAATTTATAATAGTTAACAAAAAACGTTAAAATAATGTTCCCGAATTTCTATAAAGCTTTTGAAAAACTTTTTAAATTAAAACGATTTTAATTAAGAAAAGATTAAGGATATTAATAATTAATTACGCGGTAAAACCTTTAGGAAAAGCCCGAAACAAAGCAGTTATAGAAATTTCCGAACGAGCCGAAATAATAGTAACAATAAACGAAAACGCTAAAAATCGGATACGTAAGATATGCGTTACAAAGCTTAGTTAAGTACTGATTATTTGTTCTTCCGATACTTTTGCGTATTTCTTAATAAAACCCTAGAAGATTTCCATTTTAATAATGCGATGGTAACATTGGTCTAGGAACGCATTGCTGCCGATCAGTCCCTAAAGAAAAACAATAAACTTCTTGTCGAAAATTATAGAAAATTAATTTTTTAAAAGCTAAATTAATTCCTAAAAATTAAAACGAATACCGGCATATTTCTTGATTTTTAATTAACGTAAAACGGTAAATGTTACGTTTTATCCTTTAGGGCATTCAGCGATTTTAAACTTAAAATTTACGATATTGTTTTTAACGTAATTTGGAGGTTTTAAATTTATAAAATAATAATTTAAGGTAGCGGTACATACGCAGGAAATAATTTGTCCAGATTAAAACATATTGAAAAATAAAATATTATTTTAAAAGCTTAAAGATTTTAAAGCGTTACCTTCATACGACGTGGCTCATTACGAAAACTTTATATACAACTTGGTATTTTTTTCGGCAGCTCCGAAAATGGGGGTATTAATAAAATAACCGGGAAATTAATAATACTATTCGAAATAAATATGATTAGGTAATTATTATGTTAATAAATAAATAGTATTAATTTGTTATCGAAAATATTAACGTAATAGCTATTAATATAACCTTTATAACTCATAAACGAAACGTTAATTTACATATAACGAAACCCTTGTAAATCGGTAACGGTACGATGTAATACTTAAGGTTAAAATATTTAAAGCCTGAAGTAATCGTTTAATTATAATCTTATATAAAAGAAATTCGGATAAAAAGTTTTATAATAATCGAATGCTAAATATGTAATAAGGCGCAAGCTAAAAGGCAAATACGCTGCAAGCCGAAGGAAAATATTTTCCGATTAAAATAGAGAATCGTTATCGATTTTACAAATTTTGAAAAAAAACTCTAAAGGATATAAATATATTATATTCGTTACCAATAAGTATTTAAGCTTTATCTAGCATATTTATCTTAAAACCTGAAAACAAAATATATTCATTATAATATTCCGATATTTTTCAAAGGTTTTGAAAAATTAGGAAAAAGATTTTTTATAAGTATTCGAATACGATAACAAATTCTTAAAAATATTATTTATTTCGAAATATACTTTAATCGCTTTTTTTAACTATTAGATTTAATCTCTTAATATTGTATACTTTAGCTTAAAACGCAGGTGCAAAATATTTAAGGAATATGATTAAGGGAAAAACGACTACGATACGAAATAACGTTAAATTATTTTCGTTTTTGATAATATATATGCTTAAAGCAGTAATAAATTTATATAATCATACCTTTTAATACGTACATTTTGGTAAAACTTATATAAAATCTACTATAGTTACTTAATATATAAAAACAAGGTTATAATATTAATCGAAAACTTTAATAAGTTTATTTATAAGTATACGGTTATATAACTTACGTTGTAATAAATGCAGTTATAAAAAAAAATAAAAATATTAAAAGGTAAATTTTAAAGCATGGATTATGCTTTTCGTCGGTTACCGATTTACGAATATCTACAAAACCTGGAATCCGTTAATTAATAAACTTATCGTTATTCGAAACCTATAATTTAACGAAAAAGTTACCTTTTTAAATAATATCGAAAACTTAAAAAATAACGTTTTATATATTACAAAAAACCGAATTAAAAAAGTTACTGCAAAAAATAAAATTATTTAACAGAACTCCAAACTATTTAAATATATATATTTAAAAGGAAAATAAAAACTTAAATGGTATAATCTTCTCTCTAGAGAAGACGTGGCCGTGTAGACAAAATTGGATAAAATGATAGATTACTATCTCAATTCCTAGGCTTCACTAAACCTATCCCTCTTGCAGGCATTTCATTCCAAGGCGACTTCAGACTGCCCCATCCCGCTTCTATCCGCGTCAATTCTTGTCGAAATCCTAGACGGTTTTCGCAATCCGGAGCAGCCGGGCAAACTATCGCTCGTAATCCTCCATACATCGTTCCAAAATCTGAACTTCGAAATTGTCAAGCCGGTTACCGCCTTCCCTTTCCAGTTCCCCTTCCAGTTTCGCCAATACTCCGCTTATGATCGTTATACTTTCCGCCATATATTTTTGCAAAAATCGATTCCCGTTATTTTTGCGAATCAAATCGTATCCGAAAATTAACAACCGAAATCGATTATTTTGGGAAAAATTTTTGGGATCGATAATGGTGTCGATGGTTTTAACCCGTCCGGTAATTTTGTACGAATTATATACCGTTAATACGACAGTTTGTGTAAAAATTCTACGGTTACGGATTACCGGTATCGTATATTCGGACTTACGCGGCATACTATTTTAAGTAATTCGAAAAAACGTAAAAACGATCGAGACTGGCGAAGGCTCGGAAAAATGCCAGCCTTTTATACGCAGCACGGCGCAGTTAAAGTTTACTATTAAGGTTTGCTTTTAAGGTTTATCCTTAAGGTTTACCGTTAAGATTTATCTTTAAGGTTTATCTTTAAGGTTTACCGTTAAGGTTTGCCTTTAAGGTTTACCCTTAAGGTTTATTTTTAAGGTTTACCGTTAAGATTATCCTTAAGATTTACCGCGCAAACCTTAACATCTTTTAAATTATATTATTTAACCCTGCCGAACCGTAAAGCTAGCGGGCATAAGGTTTATCAAGGTCGAAGCTTATTGGCAACTACGTATTCGGCTTTAAAGTAAGGCTCTATAGAACTAAGGTATTAATCTATCCTAACCGTGAAAACCATTAATCAGTTATCGTGTTCGAAGATACTGGATATAATATCTATCGTGCAAATTACATCGTGTAATGATTTTCTGTGTATTTGGCTCAGCCTGGAAAATAAGGCTTGAACCCATTCGACCTTGCAAATGGTATAATCTAATTACGGGTTAAGTTAAAAAGTTAATTTTAAAAAGGCATAAGCGTAAAAAAATTTACGGATTAAAAAAGATAAATTTGTTCCTATAAAATTAATGACCTTTATAAAACATTTATATTCGAAATATTTCTGTTTTTAAATTATTACCTTTATTAACGTTTATTTAATAATTATTATAATTATTACGCCGGCGGAAACTAGCAAAGTCATTTTAAGCTTTTATCGTTTTAATTAACTTAAAGTAATAATA
Source organism: Monosporascus sp. mg162 (assembly GCA_004155945.1). Taxonomy (NCBI): domain Eukaryota; kingdom Fungi; phylum Ascomycota; class Sordariomycetes; order Xylariales; genus Monosporascus; species Monosporascus sp. mg162. The sequence goes on from QJNY01000026.1 coordinate 131,628, forward strand.
AAAAACGAAAATACCTTACGGGTAGAAAACCTAAATTTTTATATATTCCGTATTATAAAAATGTTATTAAAAAGGATTATAAAGTTTGGAAAATTGCGTCCAAAGTTAACCGATTAACCCCTTTTGTAATTATACTTAATAACCGGCCGGTAAATTACGAAAATTAGGAAAAGTAATTATCCGAAATACGCGTTACCTTAATCGGAAAAGCTTTAATACGAAAATATACAAAATTCCCAGTTTGCAAAACCGGATATATAAACCTAACTTACCGCTACCGCCGTAAAGCTATAAAAAGCTAAGTATATAGCCGTCAAGGAAGTTATTTCGGAAAGGCGAAAAGGCTTATTTACAAAATTATAAAAAGATATAATTTTGAAAGGTCGTCGATCAGTTTTTTATTAAAGGGAAACAGGTTTTAAGGTGAATATAAATATATATCTATAAGTTTAACAAATACGGCTAGTTACAAAAATGCAAATACATTTCGTCGTACGGGGTAATTAATAGTTTAAAAACGCTTATAGCAACATATAAGTATCTACTTTAACTAAAAAATTATTTAAAACGTTAATCGTTATTACGGCTAAATCTAACCTAAAGCTTATATAATATAACGCAATAAACGCTTTCGTTAATGCTAAACTACCTTATAAAATATATATAAAGATACCTTTAAAGTACTCGCATCGTAATAAACATTTTTTAATTAAGAAAGTTTTATATAAATTAAAGGAATTACTTTTGCTTTAATAAAAGAAATTTATGGTGATACTAATAAAATTAAAACTTCGATCCGTTTCTTATAAATCTTATTCTTTTATTCGTTGAAAGATATTTACTTTCTTTTTTATAAATAATATCGTTAAGGCATAACGTCTCAGATAAGCTCGCGGCATTAAATTATGTAGATATCGAATTGTTGCGAAATCAAGCCCGACAGGCCCTGCTATACGGCGCGCAAGGCGCCCCGCAACGCCCCCCAACGCGGATTCCAACCCGTTCTACAACGCGTTTCCCGACGTAATCTGCAGCGTATATCTTCAACGATCGAAACCGGACAGGAAATGCTCGCGTATATGGGTTAAGAATTCGGTTAATAATCGTTCTTTGGTCGGTCGGCTTCAATTCTAACGAATTGGGGATAATATTAACTTAAACGCGTTAAGGACTAGTCGGATGTAAACGGGCTGGAAGAAAAGAATAGCAACATGGCGTCCGCAACAAGCCTTGATATAATGCGTACACTTGTCCAAAAGCTGTAAATACTATTAGCGAAAAAGAATACAATTGATTGGAATTAATTTAAAGTATTGTGGTTAAGTAATTTGAGTATATTGTTGCAAAGTGCCAAAAAAGTGTCCCGCGAGCTTGTCTGTTCCGCGAGCTTATTTAAGGCGTTACCGCCAAAAAAAAATCTAAAACTTCCTTAATTAAATAATTTAACAAATACAAGAACGATATATCTTTATAATGTGTAAAAACTTATAATAGTTCCTAAAAACTGAAGTAGTTAGAAATAGAGCTAAAAAATTCAACTTTTTTAATTGAGCTTTATAAATAAATTAACTAATTTAATTTTAAGAGAAATTTAAAAAGCTTTTTAAATGCATTAATAACGAACGTCGAATTACTGCTAAACTTTAATTTGGCCTATTTAAAATTTATTAATAAATACCAAAAAAATCGGTTTTATTTTGTACGTAACAGTTACTACGCAACCTAATATAGCCTTTACGATATCCCAATTTGCCCGATGTAATCTAAATCCTAACGACGTATATTATAAAGCTGCCGATCGCATTATATTATACTTAATCGGGACCAAAACATTAACGTTGCAATTCGAGGGTGGAAAATTTGTTAACTACTTAAAATAACGCTTTTTTTACAGATAACACGATTAATCGAAAAAGTTTCCAAGCTTACGTTATAAAGTTATTGAATAACATGATAAGATAACGAGCGAATAAGTAAAATATAATAACTCTTTTTATAATAAAAACGGAATTATTATTTTTTGCGCAAACTGCAAAAAAAGTTTTTTTAGCTTTCCATTAATTAAAAAACTAAAAGTTAGCTTACATGCAAAAGCGTTAAATGTATAATACGATAATAAATAATTATACGGCTTGATAATGCCGATATCGCCCTAGTATAAACGAAATTGCGATATATAAATATATATAATTATTGATTACGAAAAGCCGTAAAAAAGGACATAATTAAAGTAAATTATACGTTTACAGGCGATATATTAGTTGATATATTAAAAAGGCCTTATTACGAAAACCTTTTAGGTATTTTACAAAGCAGCTGAAACTAGTAGATATTACGGAAGCCCTCGATCGGCGGAGGAACAACTTACAAATAATTTTAAAAAAGGAATTAGCTGATCAGGAAGATTTAATTGCCGGAAGAAAGGTAAAATAGAACGTTACGGCTTTAAGAAGTGATAAAGTGTAACGGTTAATGCCGTAACTGCGTCAAGGCGTTAAGGGGATATACCAACTAACAGGGGATGCGCTAGCACCGTATATACGGAAAAGCTCCCTCTAATCGGAATATATAAGTTCCGTGACTAGACTCTATAAAAAAGAAGTACGCGTTTTAAAGCGCCTGCAGCTAATCATCCAATATAACACAACTGATGTCCCCTATATCTAACAACTAGAGCCAATTCCTAATGGTGTCCGAAGTTAACCTCTTGTAAAAAGCCGCGCAAACAATATAAGGGCTAACGGCACAGCTTTAAATAACGTCAGCCAGACTAAATCTACCCAGTATTGCCTTTATCGATATAAAGATAATAGTTAAAAACTCATATGCTACCCTAATAGAAGCCAGTGGGATAGAGGTTGTTAAAGTTGGATCGAAAGCCTTCGCATGCAACTCAGGTATTAGGTGGCGAGAACTTTTAAGCTAGCACCGGCTATAAGGAGACGCGCCGGTTACGATTTGTGTTGTATTAGGTAAGGTAACTCTGGACATATACTCAATTTTGTAATAGGTACCTGCCACCGTTGATGACTTCAACAGAAACATTCAAACCAGACATTCCCGGAGCCTTTAGGTTCCTCTATGTAGGGGAGGGCCCACTCCCTATCGCTTTTCGACACTCTCAAGAACCAGGCCTCACATATGTACCCAGGCTTAAATTTTCACCAGCCCCGGGTGCACTTTCTAAGGATTGGGGTGCCGGACGACTCGACTGTCAAGGATTCTCGAGAAGGCAGCCTCACCCTAGACCTGATCACTAACCTCTCTCCAATACTTGGCCACCTTCAACGGTTGTGGCTCATCCGTCAGGCATTCAACTAGAGAGCGCATAAATGCGTCGTCAATTACCAGGCCGTCCCAAAGCGTGGGTGAAAGTAGTCTTCGAGATTCACCCCTTTTCTGGCAACCCATCGCCGGAAGTATACACATAGCCATGTAAGGCTCGCCTTATGTCAGAGAAAGGGTGAGCAACAGCGTGAAAGGCGAGAAGAAGCAGTCTCGCAGGTGCGTAGCAGTATATTAGACCAGTAACGCCTGGCTCTTTTCCAATATGTGGGAGGAAAGGGGCCTATATATACACCTAATACCCCTGTATTACCCCTGTATAGCCCCTATATCTAGAAGCTTCCACCTTGGCACCGGACACCTTAGCACCCGAGAGGTTGTCCTTGTCTTTGTTACGTGCCAAGGTGGAATCCTTTAGAAAGGGGCTATATGGGGGCTATACCCGGGCTATAGAGGGTTGTTAGGTGTGTACATAGGGCCCTTTTCCTCCCATAGATCGGAAAAGAGCCAGGCGTTGCTGGTCTAATCTACTGCTACCTACTTGCGAGACTGTTTCTTCTAGCCTTTCACGCTATTGCACCGAATTCTCTGACAGTATTCAATGATGTCGAAGCGGAGCCCCTTCCACAACTCTTCGTTGAGCGTCCCGTAGGGGTCGGGGCTTCCTCCCGTTTTCCTCCGAACAGGTAGAAACACGACGCAAGTAATCCCTAATACATCCATTTGTTCAACCCCCCACCCCCAACAAATAGCATTTGGAAAAAGGGTTCCCGACTCCGGTATGTAAGGCCGTACGGAGGACTGCGGGCTGCTAGACTCTCCGCGAACAACGACAACGCACGTCTCCCTTAGTAGTATACCCCCACGTTCCGCGACCCCGCTGGATCCGTCTGATATCCGCACTGTAAGGATGACCCCCCCATCCACGCTCTACCCCATCAACGCTCCACCCATTTTTGAAGCCATTAACAACACAACCCTTCAAGGCAAATAAGAATATCTCAACAACCACTTATTTAATTAACTTCATACTAACCGCCACGCATAATAATGCATTCCGGATCATAATCGCTATCTTCTTCGCTTTCAGAAACCTCGTTTTACTGTTAATTTCGCTAAATAACAACGGACGGTCCTTTTGCAAAAACTTCCAGCTCTACCTTTACCTTCCTAACCAAAATCATTTTTACGAAATCTTTATTTAATTCGGGCTATACCTTTCTCTGCTTTTTAAGCTTCGCTTTTTCAAGGGCTACAACTAGTTAACTATTATAAACTTCAGTAGCAAAAAATTAAGTAATATTTTCGTCAAGGACTTTCGCAAACTTGCGGAACAAAAGGCGTACGGTAAAATTCCCGAACGTTAAATTAACGCCTACCAGGAATTACTCGATTAGGGTTAAATCCCTAAATAATTTAAGCGTTTTAACATTTAAAACAATTATTAAAGCAAAAATATTAAAACGTTTTAAAATAAAAATTAATCTTAAAGCGGTTATATCGATTATCTTTACCTTTTCTTTAACGTACTTATTATTTAACATCTTCGCCTTATTAATAAGGCGCAAATTTGTTACTTTCCAACCTTTTATAATATATTTCAACGTTATTATAACCTCGTTCTACCCTTTTAAAAACGCTTAAAGAAATCGGTCTTATTAGTAACTTCGGAAGCCCGTCCGTAACAACGTTCGCGGAACCAGTAACGGTACCTCCATTTTAAGGTAGCAAATACGTTTATATCAAAAAGCTGAAAAACGAAAAACGTAAGCGGGTAGAAAAATAATATAAATCTTGTTCTAAGAACATATTCACATAAAATCTTCGGTAATATAACTATTATGGCCGTCGATTACTAATAGGTTCCATTCGTTCGGGTTTTAAAGCTTAATATTAAAAATAAAAACCTCGAGAAGCTATTTCAAGCGGATTTCGGTATTCGCCTAACCGTTTTCTAAAGTAATAAAATACCAGCTTTCGTATAGTTCATAATTAAAGTCGGAAAACTATTATTATTATACGTTACCGCCGTTAAAGATTACGAAAAGCGGCAACGAACCCCCGTCAGCATTAATACAGGCGATTATAATAATCTATCCTCTATTGAACGCATTCTTTAAACTAATATACTTAAAAATTTTGCTGAAGATAAAAACATTTTCCCTTCTGCGTTTTATTACTCTAATCTCGTTTGCGTTATATCGGTTCCGCCATTTAATAACCTTAACCTCCGATAAGGCGAAGCGATCGAATAAAATATTAATAAAGGCCGGGGAAACGCTATTTAAACGCTTACAATCGATCGTTTTGCTTTTGAAAGTCCTGATTTTAGGATAGCGACGTAGAAATCGGGCTACCTAACCCTTTCTGTAACGGCTATGAGCTTAACTAACTATTAAACCTAAGTTGTACGGTTTATATTAGCAGTGGTATCGTGGGAATCTGAGCAATAAAGCGATAATTTCGTTTGGTAATAATAGATCTAGATTTGGATAACCAAGTTATAGTGCAAGCTGGTAATATTAAACTATAAGAAATAATAAGTATATATATACTAATCTTGGCTTAAAATGCTTAAACGGTTTAAACTCTTAAGCCTGTTAAGCCTTTTAAGCCGTCCTTACAGGCTTAAGGGGCTTAAAACGCCAAGCACCTTAAAACCTTTAAGCCAGTTACATAACTCGAAACCTATATCGGAAATGTATCCGACAACCTCCGACCGTCTATCAATCGAACCAAGGCTTTTAGCTATAATACGATCTCCCCCTTTCTAGAATCTTTGCCCTTAAAGATTAATTTGTTTGTCGTATTTATTTAATAAATAACTTCCCCTTTTTCATATCATTTTGTGTTATCTAACCGCTATATCAAATCGTATCGAGAAACAAAAATTTCGCAAGCGTAATAAAGCTTTAATTTAGTCAAAACGAATCGACTTTTTAGTTTTGATATATTTTCTAATATCTTCTATCCCCGTTGCAAAGCCGAATCGAAGGTTTATAAGGTATATCCTAACTCTAAGAAATGTTCTCGTTACGTTAAACATAGTAGTTTTTGCGATTTATTTAGTCTTTTTGTTCTTAAAAACTAACGGCTTTTGGATAAAAAGGAATAACTGGAACGGGGGAAAAAAAAAAAATTTAGGCGCAAAAGGCCCTCCGTTTTACCGACAATAAAATCGATCGCCTTTAAAAACTGCGTAAAGTCCTACGTCGTCGCGGGGTCGAAATGCTACGTCGGGGTATTCAGGGTACGGAAGCTATAAAAAAGTTCGAACGTTTAAAGCGCAAGTAACAGCGGCTAAAAAGCCGAGGTTGCGTTTGCGTAAACCTTCCTACCCGCCGACTGGCCTTCCTTTAATAACTTAAACTAGAATATTCTTAATCCTGGCACTTCCGGCGTTACTAGTGAAAATTCTTCAAGAAGCGCTGGGCATTCGTAAAATTCTTCGCGGGTTCCCAGGTATTTTAGAAATCTGGATAATTCTTTCACTTAACTAGGTACTGGGTAAATTCTTTTTCTTTACGTATATTCAGTATTTTTTCTGTCTCGTAAACCGGTATACTGCTATAACTTTTTCGTTTTATTCTCTATTAACTTCAATTATATCTGCTGCTAACTCCCATGGACAAATATAAAAGATTAGACAAAGTTTAACCTTCAGCGGTAGTTCCAATTTATAATTATTTTCTAAGATTTTCATAATAAATTTATATATGCCGATATATTTAAAATCGAGTTTTTTATTTGGCCTTTTAATTTGGGTGTTTCTAGTAATGAAGTAAATTATTTCCCTTTCCGAAAAAGTTAATCCTTTTAACCTTTTTTGGTTATAATATTTGTTTATTAGTCGCGTACAAATTTAAGCTTTAACTTTATTTCTGCATATAACTGCTTTAGCTATTTTGATATAAAAATTACTTTAACGTTAGCCGGTTTATCTTAATATAAATCTCGGTAAAGGTTAGGTATATACCAAAATTAGCAGTTGCTAGCGTTATTTTAATCCTTTCGTAATAGTTAATGTTATAAGTTAATTATATAACTGGTAACTTTTTAACTTAATTATTTTTGTCGTAATTAACAGAATATCGTAAATACGTTTTTAAGGTTTAATTAGTTCTTTTTGTTTATCGGTTGATTTAAGGTCTAAATACGCTGGGCAATTTATAATTTAATCCAAGTTAAGCTATTAATCCTTGCCAAAAATTCCATATAACGTCTCACACAAGCTTGCGAGCCACACAAGCTCGCGAGCCTTTTTTTGGCACCTTGCAACAACAAATTCAAATAACTTAACAACAATACATCGCATTGATTTAAATTAATCGGATTCTTTTTCGATAGACGTATTTACAACTTCTATACAAGTACGCGCATTATGTCCAGGCTTGCCGCAGACGTTACATTTCCGTTCCTTGGTTTCAACCCTTTTACGACGACCCCCTCCAGCTGCTGTTAGCTGCATTTTTTTTACCACCCCCTTCTTTTTGGGCCAGAAAACCTCATCCCTTTTGTATAGTAAGTATTCCTCTTTTTTGAAAACGTTTCTTTTTAGTTTTGCAACATTTGCTTAAAATATAATTTATTTCGCGCAATTGGACGTTTTCTTCTAGAAAAAAAGTAGCTTTATGCAATAACAATATGTACCTTTTTGTTATAAAATTAACCGATTTAAATAATCTTGTTGGCGAGCTACCTTGATAATTTTTAATCTTTCTTTGCAAGTATCGTCCTTATTTTGTTGCTTCCCGGATATTTTTAGGAGTTTTCGCAAAAGGTAAAATAAAACCGGCGGAGGTTAGCAGGGAGACGGTCGGCGTAGGCACAATTAAAGAAACCTCTAATTCGGAAAAAACGTTATTAAGATCGAATAAAACAAAACCAACTTTCGCAAATCCAGATTTGATATTATTAAACGTCATGCCAGCATAAAACGCGTCGTAAAAGCCGACAAGAAAATCTTCTTTAGCAATATGAGTATAATAATATCGCATTAAGCTTTCGATATATTGTAAATAAGCGCGTTTCAAAATAAAAAAACAAAATACATCAAGAAATTAAAGCCGATACGAAAAATACGAGGGCATACAAAACGTAATAATGTTGTTATTGGCGCAGTATTTTTCGAATTCTATCGAATAATAGCTTTCGTAACCGTCGAGGATAAAAAAACGTTTCGAACCTTTCGTACGCGTCCGAAAATACTTGTTAAAATACTAAATCCATTCGAAACTTAATTTATTTAGCATCCAGTTATTATTACTTAATGCAATCTTTTAATCGACTGCTAGCAATAAGTTATCGTAATATTAAAACCTAAAATAATTTTTCCCTGCTATAATAACAAATAACGGTACAGCCTAATTTTAGGAATTAATAACCTAAATAACTATAACTTATTTTTTATTTCCTTATTACGCTTATTTAAATTTTCCACGTTTTTCGGTATTAGTAATTACTATACCCGTTGCTATAAGAAACTTTATCAAAAATCCAGTTTCGTCGAAGTTGTAAATATCCTTTTTTACGATACCGTATTTTGCGATTATAACCCGAACAAGCTCGAACTATTTACGAAACGTTTCTGGATTCTCGCATACAACCCGTTAATAATAAATCTTCCGATTTAAACCCGTTTAAAGTTTTTTTTGCCGTTTAACAAAGTTCGACGCTTAATTAATTCCAACGCGTTCTGCAACGCGCTAGGCCAGTAATATATTGGCCATATCTTGAACGTATTAAAGTTAAACAAAAAACGCTTACGTATTTAAGTTAAGGACCCTTTCGATAATGGATTTCTTTTCGGTCAGCGTCAATTTTCGCAATTAGGAAACAATATTGGCTCGAGCGTATCGACCGTAATATCGAGCTTTCAAAGTAAATTCGGGGACGTTATATATAAAATGTAGCTTTTTAAAGCTTAACTTCTGGTTTTATTTTTTAGCCTGGATAGCTAAATTCATCCTAGATTCTTTTATAAGACGCTTTATGTTGTTGGTATTGAGAAATTGACAATTGAAGTTGGGTAGTTGAGATATTGACAAAAACGGCTCGCGAGCTTATGTGGCTCGCGAGCTTGTATGGGACGTTAAAGGTAATATCTTTATTCGAAATAATTTTTCTTAAAAGTTCGTAAATGCTGAAAATAGATTTAAGGAAAATATATGTGAATTGCTTTATATCGGTATCTTTATTATAAAGTAGGAAATATAAAAATTTCGTATTCGATTAACGATTACGAAATTACTCTTATAATATATTCTTATAATTGGATCTTTTAATAAAAAAAGCTTAGTAATAAAGATAAATATAATCGAATCTCATAGTTACTTAATAACTAGTAATGGTTATAATTCTTCGTAAGGTTTATGTCGTCGTACCTTTGCTTTGGCGCAGATATCGTATTGCCGTATAACTTTTTGTATTATAATTTTTTTTTTTAGAAAAATAATATATCCTTTATAAACGTTTTAAATTTTATAAATCCCTGGGTGTCTATATACAGGGTATTCGTATGTATCTCGTATTAGGTTCTTTTATAGGTTTTCGGGAACCTATATTTTGTTTATTTAGTATTTTGTTAGTTAGTTACTATTATATTATTGAATACGTTAACATATCTCAGGTGGTATTGGTTATATTCCAGCAATTCCTCACTATTTTAAATATCTTTCAGGTGTAATATCGAAAATTATTTGTTATTGAAATGGTGCAGGGTGCCGGGCCAGGGGGGGGCATGGCTTGGCTGATCAGTTAGTCAGCTCTACATGTATATTTCTAGGAGCTCTTTCCGCCGGGCGCAACCCCGAGACCTGTTTATTACCGTTTATCGTTTATCTACACACGCATTTATATTTTTTAGAGTCTGGTTTAATACGGACCCAAATACAAAGTTTTTGTTTGCCTTTATTACCGCTGCATTCGGTTATTTTATCGTAATCCGTCCATCAAAAATGCTTTAATCGGAACTAAATCTTCCCGTCCCAATACAAATGGCTGTTAACGAAAGGATACTAGCTTTTGTTAGCTGCCGACGGACCTTAATTTTCGATTAACAAGTCGGAGGAATAAAAAGGACGAAATTTTAATTAAATGCATTTAAATTCGAATATAATTACGACTACGATTACGACAATAGTTACGGCTACGATAACTTAAACGGCATACAATTAACGACTGCGATTATAACAAAAACGCAACCTTTCGTACGATTAATAAGAAAAAGCTATTAAATTAAAGCTTTATTACGAAAATAACTTTACTCGGACGACGGTAAAAAAATACGAACGCGTATAGGTAACCGGTTTTGGAGCATAAATTAATTACCTAAATTTTGGACCGATTGCGCAATTTATGATATCATACGCATTAATAAGAAAATTACGTAGCAAAATAAATTATGAAATTTAATTAATAAAGGCTAAAAAAGTTAAAACTACGTCGCTAGTAACGTAATTATTAAGATTTAAATTAATTAAAATAAATGTAGCGACGACAAGATTAATAATATAAATAAGATAGCGAATACGAACAAAAAAAGGAATAAAGCTATAAAGTTACTTATTTTATATATAAAAAGAAAATACCGAAAAAGAAATAACGTCCCTTAATATAATACAGGAATTAAAAAAAAACTTTATAAAATATATTTTAAAACTTTTTAGCGTTAATCGGACAATATTTAATTTAGTTATTATTAAGCGGTATTATTTAAAATTTACTTTTTTTGTTAAACTTAAATATTATAACGTTTAAATTAATAGTAAAAGTATTAATTAATAAGTTAAAAAAGGTACGATTAAATAAGCAGCGCCGTAGCCACGATCAAAATAAAGCTATTCGAACGGATAAAAAAAAAAGGTTATTTACCTTTTAAGTCCGAAAAAAAAGGAAAATATATTTAAAATAATTATCGCGGATAGTTATTTACCTTATACCTAAATATACTTCCGTTAAAGCAGAATTTTAAAACCCAAGTAATTTAAAGATTAATAACATTAATTAATTTAAAATAAATTTTAGTAATTTTTTAAAAACCTATCGAAACTTTTTAAAATTGTTACTTAAATTTATTTACATTACGAAATACTGCTAATACCGAATTTCCTTAGCCTTACGAAAATTTAAAATCTTTTAAACATAACTATTTAATACCGATCGATAAAAAACCTTTACGATAATAAACTTAACGAAACTAAACCTTAAAATATTAACAGTCCGATTAAATCCTTAAAGCTAATTAAAGATACGATTACTTAAATAAACTTAAGAATCGTTATTAATTTACCGTAAAAACGAAATATTATATCAGTCCAGAACTTAAAGTTATTTACAAAATTAAAAATATTTATACCGGCGTTATATTTCTTAAATTTATTAATTAATCTAATTACGATTTCCCTACTGATATTATAAATAAACTTTCGTTTTTTATAGTTTTTCCGGATTTATCGGCTTTTTTGGACTTTCATTTTTTAGGAACTAAAATTGCCGATTAGCTTAAAAAAGTTAATAAATTATTTTCGAAGTACAAGTTTAAAGAATTTGAAATAATTACCGAGTTACTTTATTAAATTAATAACCTTTTTATGAAAAACCGGGTTAAAATTGTACTTAATAATGTAACTTAATAAAACGAAACGTTTAAACGTATTTTAAAAGCCTTTAAATTGCAAAACTTAAAGCAAATTTAAATAATTAAAAATCGATTAAGGATTTTAACGAAGTAAATTTAACGTAATATTTTTAATTATGTTTATAAATATTATCTAAAATATACTGCTAAAATAAAAAATATTTTAGAAAAAACTAAACAAAAAAGTAAAACAATTATTAAAGACGAATATATTAAAAGCTTACTAAAAGGGTTATCCGTTAATTATTTCGAAAAAAATTTTAATTATTCGTTTATAAAGCTAGAAAACTTATACGTAATTAGTTACGATAATGTTTCGATATTAATTAAAAATTGGGCTTTAAACAAAGTAAAACTTTTTAAATATAAAGGACGTAAACGATAACAAAATAATATCCGCTTCGATATTAATTAAAAAAAAAGGAACGGTTTAACCCGATTTAATAGCTTAAGTAATAACGATTAAAAAGCCCTTAATTACGACCGAAATTATTTAATCGTATTAACCAGGTATTAAAGATTACGAATGCGTTATAGGATTTAAAGATTGCATAAATTCGATAAATTTAAAACTTAAAGGCTTTTAAAAAAAAGATACGTAACCGAAAAGTAGCCCGGATATTACAGTATTACGTTCCGTTAAAACAGAAAGTATTTTAGGTATATAACTATAATGCTGATTTATTAATTAATGTAATTAATTTCTAGGTAAATAATTATATTCGATTAAGTTTTTACCGTAAACGAAATAAATACCGAAGCCGAAAAGGTTACCGTAGAAGTTATTAAAATTAAGGTAAACGTTTTAGCAACTTTAATTAAGGTACTTATTAGTTTTGCTTAAAGTTAAAACATATTATACAAAAGTACCGTTTGTTTTTTAATATAAAAATTACCGGATTGGTTTTACTCGCCGACGATAAATATATTATTTTCTTTAAATCTCCGGAAAATAAAGTAACGTTAGGTATAATTCAATTTTTTCAAGTTTTAAAAAACCAGGCAATCAAATAGTAGATTTTAATTTGGAAAAAGATTTCAAAATAGATCCATAGTTCGCCAGCTTTCTTTATCCGATTTAAAGAGAAAATACGGTATTTTAATCGGCGAGATGGCATTTTTAAAGGCGTAAATAATTAATTAACTAACTTTAATCCGGATATTAATAATTTAGTTAAATTTTAAAAATATATTACGATTTTGAAATTAAATCGATAAAAGCCCGATATTAATTAAAATAAAGTAATTAAAATTAATATAACCCATTTCGTCGACCATAATAAAGAATTATTTTATAAAAAAGTACCGTTATGTAAATAATTATGGAATAACTTTATCGAAAATAAAAGTACCCGGTATTTAAAGGAAATTAAAGCCCTGAAAATCGATAAGTTTAATTAGCCGACTATGCTTATTAACGTTATAATAATAAAACGTTTTAGAGATAAAAAAGAAAAATTTAAAGGCGTAAAAAAGAACAAAACCGAATTTGAAATTAATAACGACGAATTAATATATAAAGGACTTATATTTTATAATATAGAAATTAACGCTTAAATAAATAATATTCTTTAAATAAATATTAATACCTTTTAAGTAAACGATAAGATTTAAACGAATAATACCTTTACTTATGGAAATTTAACCGATAAGTATATAATTAAATTCTGAAAAAAAGAAATTCCCGAAAAACTTTAAAAGGAAATTTAAGATTATTTGGTCCGAATTAATTAAAGTTTGTCCAGATTTCGGAAAAGCTTTTAAGAATTTTATGGCCGCTAAAACTTTAAAAGCATTTAGTTGCAAAAATAAGGAAACGATTAAGATAACCGAAGTTAAAATGCGAAAATTAAAAATTTTAAAAGTAAAAAAACTTATTAAAATCTTTATTATAAATATCGGTTATAAAGTAAAAAGTTAAAAGGAAATTAAAGTTTTATCGATTTAATAATATAATTTAATTAAATATATTACTTTTTTATTTAAATTAATAATTAAAATAAATTACGGAAATAGTAAAAATTTAATTAATAAAGTTATCGATATTAAAGTAAAATCGAACGTTATAATTACGTCGTACGTTAAGCGACATAAATTAGTTATGCGATAAATTTGGATATTATTTTTAAATTTTAATTCTTAAAAAAGGATTTTATTCGAAAATATAATCGAAACTTTCGTTTAATTAGTTAGCCGATTAATTACCATTTTATTATTTGTCGTTAGTAATTATTACGTTACGTAATTATTAATTTTGGGACTTAATTTTATGGCTAAATCGAAAATAACGCTTAATATAAATCCGGACGTAATAGAAAAAACCTTAAAGTTTGGCTCGTCGAAAATTATTATCCCTTTAGTTTTTGCAAGGCGTATTACGTATAATATTCGTACTGACGAAAAGTTAAAAAAAGAGCAGCCGGTAAAATAATAAACCGTTTTACTAGCGAAAGTAAGCTTACGAACAAAGAGATAAATAAGCAAATTATAAGTTCCTATATTTTTTCGATTAATAATATTTGCGTTAATTAGGACGCGAAAATTATTTAGGAAGTTATTAATAATAAGCTGGAACCCGGAAACAAAATTTTAGGCCAGTTTAGCGACGAGAAATTAACGTATGTTTTATATAAAATATTATAGGATAAAATGTAACAGAAAATTAATAATAATCGGACAGTTTAAATTAATACGATATATAAATTTAAATAAAAAGAAGTAGTTCCTGTCGACGATGCACCTTTTAATAAATGAATACCCTTTAAAAATCCGAATTAAAAGGTTAAGAAATTCGAAAAAGTTTTGTAAGTTATTAATTAAGATGGAAAAAAGCCCGATAAGTTTGGTATACTTTTAGCTGTTTTATTTTTTAAATTTATTATTATATCCCGAGGAATCCGATTTATTAAGGAACGCGCCGACGAAGTTCTTAATTAATTAGGAAATAAGTTTACTTTCGAAAAGAAAACCTTTTTTAAAAAGATACTTTTTTGTAAAAAAAATGTTTTAATTTGGGATTAAAAAGAATATGGCAGAATTAAATTAAGTATCGTACTAAATTATAAAATTCGACCGATTTTTTATAAGGTATAGCAAATTAAGGGCATAATAGTGCCGGCGAGTATTAAAGATAAACTGATCGAAATATTACGAATACTTATTTAATAAAATATTTTCGAATAGTTTTATGCTATATATAAAAATGCTTAGTTTTTAATCGAAAAGAAAAATAATAAGTTCTAATTAATTAATTTAGCGATTAAATTAAATACCGTTATTTTGCGAAATACTTCTATACCAAATAATTGCGACGAATTTTCTGCGGATTTTGTTATATATTTTTTAATTATTTTAGTAAATTTTTTTAAGTTACGATTAAAATATTTTAGTTTTAATTAGTAAAGATTTTACTACTTTCGCCATACTGTTAAAACTTTTAAAGTATATTATTATGCCTTAAGGGTTTATTAATTTTGTAGCTTATTTTTGCTATATAATTAAAAAATCTTTAAATAATTTAATGCTTAATATAATCCGGTTATTTATTGATAACGTTAAAGTTAAAGGCTTAAAAATAAGATATAACGACGAGGAAATTTTTCCAGAAATTCGGCGATTCGTTTATAAGCATATCGTTAATATAGATAAAACCTTTTTTAACTACGAGCTTACTGGTACGACGATTAATATAAAAAAGTTTTAATAATGTTAAGAAATAATTATTATAATCGGATTTATTTATAAAACGAATAAGTAATAACTAAATATAACTAAAATAAAGAAAATCTTAAAAATTTAATTATATAAAAATGTTTCGGAAGTTAAAACTTTTTTAAATATTATCGTTTATTATCGAATATTTATTATATATTTCGTTATTAAGATAAAACTTTTTATACGTTTGTTCCGGAAAAATTAATTTTTTATTTGGGTTCCCGATTAGGATTACGTAATAAAAAGTATTAAGAAAGCGATTATTATTATCCCGACTTTAATTACATTAAATTATAACTTTAATACCGGAAAAATTATTATAAAGATAAACGTAAAAAAAAAGTTTTAAAGGTACTTTCGGTTAATTAATTAATAAAGTAAAATATTTCGTACGTTTTGAAAGTAATATTTGGAAAAGTACTAAATTAAATTACGACGTTAATAAATTTAAATATCGAATTATTTTTAAAATTTTGAAGAAATTCCGGAATTACATTTATAAAATCCGATTCGTACTGGAAATTAACGTTAAGGTACTAGTAATTTAAATTAATAATTTCTTAAACTTTTTGCTTAATATTGTAATTATTTTTTAAGTCGTTTAAATAAAAATGTTCGATTTCGAAATTAAATATATTTCCGGTAAAAAGAATATAATAATAAACGGTTTATTCCGAAAGTTACTTAAAACTTTTAATACGTTAAACGATTAATATAAGGGAAAAGTCGATAACTTTATTAATATTTAGCTTAATGTTATTCGGTTTAATTTTATTTTAATTAATATAGTTTTTGTATTTATTGATACGGATCGGCGACAAGGACCTTTTATCGGGAATTAGTTTAAAAAGTTGCAAAAGTACGTTAAGTTTTTAACGATATTAGATCTTTTTAATCGGTTCGATAATACTTTAAAAAGAAAAAAAAATGTTTTTAAATCTAAAACGTTAAATTATTTCGTTTAAAACGGTATTTTTTGGCGTAAAGTAAATAAGAAATACGGCAGCCGGCGAATAGTTAATATCGAACAAAAACGACTTGTGGTAATTAGATAATATTATAAGGATAATAGTTATAAAGGGTAAAATTCGATTTACCGTCGCATAATAGCTATATATTATTAACGTAGCATATTTGGTTATATTCGGAAAGCAGTATTTACGTATGTTAAATGCTAAAAAGTAGCCGATCGACGTTTTAAAAAAAAAAACTATAAATTTTCGTAGCCGATTAATATAGTTATTATTTAGGTAATCGATATTTAGTTTATATATAATAACGATAGTTGCAAAATTACGGTTGAAGCTAGGTATAAATTATCCGATTATTTAAAAATTAAAGTTTTGTAATTAGTTACGTTAATAGCGATTAAAAAGTTTTTGGATAAATACGTTTTTTATCGACATAATGTCCCGATTAAAATCAAAATTAACGGAAGTTTTAAAAATAAAAGCGAAATTATTAAAGTTTGCGAAGTATTAAAGATTAAAAGGAAAGTTAGTACTGCGTATGCAGCCTGGCGACAAGGCCTGGTCGAAAAATGATACGTCCCGATCGTTAAAGCTTTGATAAAAGCGACGAATAAGATTGGCAAAGGATGGGTTAAACTTTTGCTTAAGATGGTTTTCGCCGATAATACCATTGTAAAAAGTTATAGCCTTAACCTTTATAAATTGCTATACGGACAGAAAGCGCTTTTACCGATCGAAACAGTTCTGCCGATATGGAAAATTATGATTTAGGATTTAGATATGCCGAAAAAAAAAATCTAATTACATAAAGAATTCGGCTTTTAAAAAGGAAAGTTAAAAATGTGGCCAAGGTTATTAAAGTAATCGTTAAGTAACGCCGTAAAACAGCTAAACTGGCGAATAAAAAAGATAAAAACAAGATAAAAAACGGACCTTTAAAAATAAACGATTTGGTATTGTTATATAATATGTTACGATATATAAATATATCTAAAGATATAAAGTTAAAGTACCGTTAAATTGGCCCGTATTTAATTAGTAATATTATTAATTTAATTATTTATTATTTGAAAAAAATTAATAAAACGAAATTATAAAGTATTTTCTTTACCAATAAATTAAAACAATTTATAAAAAATGAAAAAGGATAACGTGCCATACCATTAAACGGTCCAAACCATTAAACGGGCCAATTTTGCATACATTCCAATTATTTATCTTTAATTGCCCATTTCTTAATACCAATAATATGGAACGACTTACTAAATAAGGGAGAATAAATTTAGCCATTTAGGTTAAGAAACGAAATCCGAAACTTAATTATACGAAACTTAGTTTTATATATAAAGTTACTTTATCGACCTTAAAGGCCTAATATCGCGGTAAATGCGCCCGAGCCGATATTATCCTTCTTTTGCAGAAATTGACGGCAACCGAAGAAAAATCGATTGTCGACCGAATCCTCGACTTAAATACGCGAGCGTTTCCTATCCGGCTTTAGCATGTTGAAGATATGGCAAATCTATTATTTGCCCAACGCGTTGCAGAACGCGTTGGAGTTAACTGGGCGTCGAAATTTGTTAAACGGCAAAAAAAACTTTAAACGCGTTTAAATCGGAAAATCGATTATTAACGGATCCTATCCGAAAATCCAGAATTATTTCGCAAATGGTTCGAGCTTATTCGGGTTACAATCGCGAAATACGGTATCGCAAAAAAGGATATTTACAACTTCGACGAAACTAAATTTTTGATAAGGTTTTTTATGGTAACGGGTATGGTAGTTACCAATACCGAAAAACGTAAAAAATTTAGATAAACGTAATAAGGGAATAAAAAATAAGTTACAGTTATCCAGGTTATTAATTTCTAAGGTTAGGCTATGCCGTTATTTGTTATTATGGCGGGGAAAAATCATTTTAAATCCTGGTACCGCGATAACTTACCGCCAGCAGCCGATTAAAAGATTGCATTAAATGATAATAACTGGACAATAAATAAATTAAATCTCGAATGGATCCAGCATTTTAATAAGCATATTCGGACGCGTACGAAAGGTTCGAAACGTTTCCTTATCCTCGACGGCTACGAAAGTTACTATTCGATAAAATTCGAAAAATATTGCGCCAATAACAATATTATTACGCTTTATATACCTGCGCATTTTTCGTATTGGTTTTAACCTTTTAATGTATCTTGTTTTTCTGTTTTGAAACGCGCTTATTCGCGTTATATCGAAAACTTAATGCGACGCCATTATATTTATATTACTAAAAAAGATTTTCTTGCCGGCTTTTACGACGCGTTTTAAGCTGTTATGACGTCCAGCAATATCAAATCTGGATTTGCAAAAGCTGGTCTTATTCCATTCGATCCCAATAACGTTTTTTCCGAATTGGAGGTTCCTCTAGTTGTGCCTACGCCGACCGTTTCCCTGCTAACCTCCGCCGGTTCCATTTATTTCCCGCCCGCGAAAACCCCTAGGAATATTAAGGAAGTAACGCGGCAATCGCGTTATTTGCAAAAGAAAATTGGAAATCAATAAGGTAGCTCGCCAACAAGAATATTTCAGTCGGTTAAACTTGTAACAAAAGGTTATATGTTGCTGTTGCATAAAGTTATTCTTTTCCGGGAAGAAAACGTCTAATTGCGCGAAACGAACCATATTTTAAGCAAACGTCGCAGGACCAAAAACAAACGTTTTTAAGAAGGAGGAATACTTACTATATAAGAGGGACAAGCTTTTCTGGCCCAAAAAGAAGGGGGTGGTGAAAAAATGCAGCCAACAGTAGCTGGAGGGGGTCGTCGTAAGAGGGTTAAGACCAAGGAACGGAAGTGTGGCGTCTGCGGCAAGCCTGGGCATAATGCGCGTACTTGTATAGAAGTTGTAGATACGTTTAGCGAAGAAGAATCCGATTGATTTAAATCAATGCGATGTGTTGTTGTTGAGTTATTTGAATTTGTTGTTGCGAAGTGCTAGGAAATGGCCCGTTTAATGGTTTGGACCGTTTAATGGTGTAATACGTTATTAAAAACCGATTAACTTATAAAAAAACGATTGGACGAAACTATTTATTGATTAAAGCGACGATACGATATTAAATACTTCGGATGCTGCAAATATCGAATTATTAAAAGATTAACAGCTTAAAGCTTTAAAACCTGTAAGAACAAATATTAAGATGCAGATATTAAATAGCCGACTTAAAGGTTATGCAGTTATAGACGATAGCGATACGATAAAAACGATACGATTAGGAAAACGAAGGAAATTAACGCGATTAATTGCGAAAAATTAAAATACAGTAATTCCTTTAAATTTTTTTACCGTTCCGTTCACTGACATTTTATACGATAACTATTATGTTTTACTTATAATTAATACGTTCCGTTATATTCGTTCGGAACCGGGAATTAATAATAAATTGTTTTATTTTATTTCGAAACTAATTTTTATCGTATATTTTGATAATAAAACAAATTTCTGTACGAATATCCTTTTTAATTCGTAACGATCGTAAAAGACTGGCCTTAATATTTGAAACCGTTCGTTCCGGAAAGTATAATTATGCTTTTCGATAAACCCGACATAATTATTATAAGCCTTATTAAAAAAGCTAAGAATCGACCAACATTTAAAGAATAAATACATTCCGTATTAATTAAAATACTTAAACGTTATATGTTATCTTTCGTAAAGCTCGCAAGGTATTAGGTTAAGTATACCGAATACCTGAATAAATAAACTAGTAACGTATTTGGAACTTTTGGTAAGGGCAGCCATAAAATGACTTAAAGGATTAACCCGATAAATTTCGACGTATACTGGATAAGCTATTAAGTTTTCCACTAATTGGAAGTATTTAATTATATTGGATTAGGTATTTGCTATCGCTTAAAAGTTTTTACTTTCGATTTATTATTGCAAATACCGACCTGTAGCTGGATTACCGATAACGTTAATAAATATAATCCCAAATATTTATATTAATTAGCGGATTTTATTTACAACGTTACAAAAAAAATTAAATACTTACTTCGATATGTTTAAAAGTAACGTAATGTATAACGTTATTATTATTCCAAAATTTGGTAACGTTTTAATTATTATCAAAATAAATGCGACGAAAACGTAACGTTTCGATACTAATGTATGGCCCAGGAACCCGATTAATGACCCAAGAATTTGCCCGACGTACTGGGATTATCGAAGCCGTTAATGAAAACCTGGCGAATGAACTGCTATTGGGTATCGGCAGGTTAATAGGAACAGGTATAAGCGTTACTGATCGCCGACCACCGACTGTCTGTTCAACGATACCAAAGATTGGGCTGGGCTTTGGAAATATTTTAGTTATCTCTGTTAATGGCAGTACATAACGTATCGGCCAAGGTTTTAGGAATAATGGATTATCTATAACCGGTATTTTTGGTAATAAAATATCCTAATCAGGACTTATATTACGGAATCTGTATTAGAAGGTAAAAGTAAGGTTAAGAATAGATGCTTGACGATACATAGAATTCTGTGATTTGCAAATATTATCAGGATTATATAAAGGTTTTGAATCTCGAATACTACTTAAAAGCTTATCGATACGACGGATTAATGGCTTGGAAAATATGGACGAATTTGATACCGCCAAGATTTTACGACGGTAATCAAAGATTTGGTTTAATTTTTTAATATTAACCTTAACCTTAAGGTCGACAGGCTTTTTAGTACCAAGATTTAAAGGTTTGTTACTTGGATTAGATTTCTTTTTAATGGACGATTTTCTTATAACAAAAACAAGATTACCTAGGTTTGTACTTCCGCAAAGACCTTAAGGACTGCGTAGATTTAATGGCTAACGAAAGTTTATAATAATATTAATCGGTGCAATAAAGATAATTATATATATGTTTAAATATGTATTAAGTTTAAAGGAAAAAGTTGAAGTAATGTTATAAAAAAAATATAAAAGAAATGTAAGTACGAAAAACGAATGTATATACTTGATTAATAAGAGCGACGACGAGAGCATTTACCTATATAACTTCAGATAAAAATTTCTGGGATTTTTTCGGCGCAGACGTTTTATTTGCAAAAATTCGGTATATGGACTTTAGATATATTTAATTAATTGAACGTATAAGTTACTGGCAGACTTTAGCGAATTTTTGCACCTATATAACAATTATACCTTAATATCTGCAAAGCATTTACATTATACATTTACTTACATATATCATATATTATTCCTAGTTACTATTATTATCCTTAAGTTACTTAATATTACATTTAAGTATACTGATTAATATATCTTTAGTTATTATATCGTAATTTAAGAAACGTACCATACAAAATAAGGGCGAAAGCTTTAAAAAGTTAAACATTTCGGATTTTAAAAAGCTTGTACGATTAATTACTATACCCGTATAAGAAAACGATAATATGGTACAATTCTTTAGAAAAATGTACAACAATAGTTTTATCCTTTATTTTTTAAAAGAAGTTGTACCGTAAATTCGTTTTAATCGGCTTATTTCTATATATTTAAAGGATATTAATGGTTAACGTTTATAGAAAAGCATTAACCTATTACCGTACTGGTTAATAAAACCGTAATATAACGAAGTAGCTAGATATTTCTGGTAAATTATTATAATCGTTCAAGATAAAACCTATTTACGTTTTGCGAATATTACTGCTTTTATTTAGATAATCGCCTAGGATGTACCTTTAAAAATTATTGCTGTTATCCCAAAAGTTGGACGAGTAATCTTATATAACAAGTTTAGATTATTACTTAGTAAAATCTAGGAGGCGATTAGTAATAATAACCCGAAATATGTATAATTTATTGCTTAAACCAAAGTCCTAATTGTTAAAAGTTTAATAAGGCATTGGATTAATATGTTATACGACCGATTAAAACGTTTGCTGTTAATATTCGACATTTATGCTACCGAGAATCGTGCTTAATTGCTACTTTAGCTATACCGAGAAGCGTAGGGAAAATTAGGATTAAATAATCCGCTTGCCCGTATGGTAATCGTTAAGATATTTACCTAAACCAGACATTATACTTGCGGACTGTGGATTGCTTATATCTTTTATATTATTTGCTGCGACCTTGCAAAATGGGGAAATTAAATTATAATCGAAACGAAAAGATTTGGCGAGTATCGAATGGAAAATAGAATCTTCGACATGATTAAAGGATTCCTGGATTTGAAACCAGAAACGGAGGACGTTAAAAGAAACGTAGGAAATTGGCCTGGAAATTTCCCGTCCCTATTAGCTAAGGAAGATAACGACGAACCAGATTTTGATTAATTTGCCCGATTATTTTATGGTAAACGACGCAAATAAAAGTAACGTTTTAATTAGTTTCAGCAGTTATTTGTACGATTATTTCCGATATTAATGCCCCTTATTAATTCAGACTGGCCCTTTAATACCTAGAGTTATACGACCTGATTTGACACCTACGAGATTATTATTCGAGATAAAATATAAGCTTCGACCGAAGGTTAATAATCAGCGCGTAATGGTAATGGTACAAGGTTAATATGTTACGCCGTATAAGTAAGTGGGAAATATATTCGAGGATGCTGGGCAAAGATTAGAACCATACTTCCCGTAAGGATAGTTAGGCTGGGCTAAATACAAGTTTTTAATCAGTATAAAGAAACCAAAGGATAGGGCTTAAAAAAAGCAAAAAAGGGCCAAATAGCGAAAGGATCTGGCCAAACGTCGAGGACGAAGTCCTAAGTTGAAAATGATAGAGGACAAGCCGCGCAAGCGTTAATCAGATTAATTAATGGGTTTTATGTATAGTTTATAGCGTTAGGAATTGGTTGCGTTATATTTTTATTTGTTTTTCAAGATAGATTAAGGATAATCTTATTTCGAGAAAGGAGGGTTGAAATAGTGCAGGGTGCCGGGCTAAGGGGGGGCATAGCTTAGCTGATCAGTTAATCAGCTTTATATATGTATTTTTAAAAGCTTTTTCCGCCGGGCGTAACCCCGAGACCTGTTTATTACCGTTTATCGTTTATCTATATACGCATTTATGTTTTTTAGAGTTTGGTTTAATACGAACCCAAATACAGAGTTTTTGTTTGCTTTTATTACCGCTGCATTCGGTTATTCTATCGTGACCCGTCCATTAAAGATGCTCTGATCGGAACTAAATCTCTCCGTCTCAATACATTATATTTTAACCTTAGGTTCTTTTAGGTTCAGTCGTTTATTAAATACGTTTATTCTGTTATTTTCTAATCCTTTTCGATAAATAATAACGTAATCGAATTAAAAAAAAGCTTTCTGCGAAACGCGACTAGTTTTCGACAAGTTTTCGTATTATAAAAAGGTGTAATGTTTTTGTAATTCGTATATACGTAAATTTGGTACATGTTGCCCTTAAAATAATGTTTAAACTTTTTAAAAGCGTTAACGATAGCTAGGAACTCTTTATCGTAAATAGGGTAATTTAATTTTGTTTCGGATAAATTATAGGAATAAAACGCGATAGGGTAAAGTTTTCCTTAATCGTTTCGATATTTAACCATAGCATTTAAGGCGTAATCCGAAATATCGATTTTTAGCTTAATTAGTCGCTTTAGGTCGTACACGATTAATACTGGTTTACTGGTAAAGGCATGTTTTATTTGCTGGAAAGTTATTTCCTTTTTTGGAATCTATTTAAATAAATTTTTTTTTTGGTAAGTTCCGTTAATAATAGGGCTATCCTGTTGAAATTACGTATAAATCGTCGGTAATAATTGGCGAATCCAAGAAATATTTATATCTTTTTAATGTTAATGGGCTGCACTTAATCCTTAACTGCTGATAACTTTTTGGAGTTTATGCGAATTTATTCTGGTATAATAATATATCTTAAGAATTCGACTTTTTACTTATAAAAATTGCTTTTTTCGGTATTAACCAAGAGTTTGGCGTTTTATAACGCTCGTAAAACCTGATACACGTATTCTTCGTGCTTTTTTCCCTTTCTGAGTAAATAAGAATGACGTCGAGATAACAAATAATAAAAATATCCAGGTATTTTTTTAGCATATAGTTTATTATTCGTTAAAAGGTTACTAATGCGTTAATTAATTCCATAAAGGTAACTAAATATTCGTATAAGCTATATTTCGTTTTAAAGGTTATTTTCTATTCGTATTCTTCCTTGATCCTAATTTTACTATAACTATCTCGAAGATCGATAGCTATAAACAATTTTGCTCTGTACAAGCGATTTTTCATTTCGGTAATCAGTAATAACGGGGTTTTATCTTTAACGGTAATGTCGTTAAGTTGTCGATAATCCACTATTAATCTGAACTTTCTCCTTTTTTTCGGTACGAATAACATAAGGTATCTGGCTGGTAATTTAAAACGTCGAATTTATCCTTTTCGAAACTTATCGTCGAAGCAATCGCGTAATACATATAACTTTACGTAATTTAAGTTATAAATCGGATAAAAGGCGGCACTTTTACTATTTTTAAAAACTATTTCGTAATTTTATTCGTTATACTTTGGTAATTTAGTATTAAGTTCTTTATTAAATAACTTATCGTATTTATAATATTATAAAGGTACCTTAGCTATTTATTTTAGTAACTTTTCAAGTAATCGTTTTAAATCGTTATTTATCTGCTTAAATTTTGTTTTGAAATTAGCGATAATACGTTATAATTTTTGGTTATACCCTTTCTTTTTAATATGTCGTATTATTTTAAGTAATAAGGTTTCTACTGTTTCCTTATACTTATATTCGTTTACCTTATCGATTAAGTGTTAAAATGTTTCGTCGTTCGGCTTATCGTTAAAAAATAAAGCTTAATTGATTTTGAGAATTTTCTAGTTAATGGTTTGGTTATACTATTCCAACCATAGCAAGCTTAGGATTAAATCGAAATCCTTTATAGCGATAACGTCGAGACTGATAATTTATCTTTTTTCTTCGATAAAGGTTTTAAGGGAATTGGTTTCGTATCGGACCTATCCGTCGTCGTAATTGAATATCTAACTTTCGGCGTTTTCGACTTCGTAAAGGTATTTTTTATCCTTTTATAATAGTTATAGCTCGTTAACTATTTCTGGAACGATATAATTACCTTTTATTACGTTATAATCTATAACGTGACACACCATTAAACGGTCCAAACTAGTAAGCGGATCAATTTTGCACACATTCCAATTACTTATCTTTAATTGCCCACTTCTTAACACGAACAATATGGAACGACTTACTAAGCAAGGAAAAATAAATCTAGCTATTTAGGTTAAAAAACGAAACCCGAAACTTAGTTATGCGAAACTTAATTCTATATATAAAGTTGCTCCAACGACTTTGAAAGCCCGATATCGCAATAGATGCGCCCGAACTGATATTATCCCTCCCTTACAGAAATTGACGACGACTGAAGAAAAATCGATTGTCGACCGAATCCTTAACTTAGATACGCAAACGTTTCCCTGTCCGGCTTAAGCATATTAAAGATATAACAAATCTATTATTTATCTAACGCGTTACAAAACGCGTTAAAATTAACGGGGCGTCGAAATTTATTAAACGGCATAAAAAATTCCAGACGCATTTAAATCGGAAAATCGATTATTAACGGGTTTTATCCGAAAATCCAAAAGCATTTCGCAAATGGTTCGGGTTTATTCTGGTTACAATCGAAAAGTATAGCATCGCAAAAAAGGATATCTACAACTTCGACGAAACTGAATTCTTGATAGGGCTTTTTATAGCAACGGGCATAATAATACCAATGCCGAAAGACGTAAAAAACTTAAACAAACGTAACAAGCGAATAAAGAATAAGTTATAGTTATCCAGGCTGTTAATTTCCAAGGTTAGGCTATACCGTTATTTATTATCATAACGGGGAAAAATTATCTTAGGTTTTAATATTACGATAACCTATTGCCAGCAGCCGATTAAAAGATCGCATTAAGTAATAATAGCTGGATAACAAATAAATTAGGTCTCAAATAAATCCGCATTTTGATAAGCATACTCGGATACGTACGAAAGCTTTTAAACGTTTCTTTATCCTCGACGGCTATAAAAGTTACCATTCGATGGAATTCGAAAAATATTGAGCAAACAACAACATTATTACGCTTTATATGCCCGCGTATTCTTCGCATCGGCTCCAACTTTTTGATATATCTTATTTTTCTGTTTTGAAACGTGCTTATTCGCGGTATATCGAAAACCTAATACGACGCCATTATACCTATATTGCCAAAAAAGATTTTCTCGCCAGCTTCTACGACGCGTTCCAAGCTACCATAACGTCCGATAACATCAAATTTGGATTCGCGAAAGCTAGTCTTGTTCCATTCGATCCCAATAACGTTTTTTCCGAATTGGAGGTTCCTCCAGTTATGCCTACACCGACCGTCTCCCCGTTAACCTCCGTCGGTTCTATTTTACCCCCTGCGAAAACCCTTAGAAA
Source organism: Monosporascus sp. mg162 (assembly GCA_004155945.1). Taxonomy (NCBI): domain Eukaryota; kingdom Fungi; phylum Ascomycota; class Sordariomycetes; order Xylariales; genus Monosporascus; species Monosporascus sp. mg162. The sequence goes on from QJNY01000026.1 coordinate 158,709, forward strand.
TATTCGTAAAGCAACAAGATAAGGACAATACTTACAAAGAAGCATCAGAAATTATTAAGGTAGTTCGCTAACAAAAATACTTAAATCGGCTAATCTTATGAACAAAGGTTATATATTACTGTTACATAAGGCCATTTTTCTGCGGGAAGAAAACGTTCAATTATGTAAAACGCATCATACTTTAAGCAAACGTTACAAAACTAAAAACAAACGTTTAAAAAAAAACCTTTACTATATAAAAAGAACAAGCTCTTCAGGCCCAAAAAGAAAAGAGTGGTGAAAAAAATACAACTAACAGCAGCTAAGAGAAGTCGTCGCAAAAGGGTTAAAACCAAGGAACGGAAGTATAGCGTCTACAGCAAGCCCAGACATAATACGCGTACTTATAAAGAAGTTGTAAATATATCTAGCCAAGAAGAATCCAATTAATTTGAATCAATGCGATGTGTTGTTGTTAAGTTATTTAAATTTGTTGTTGCTAAGTGCTAAGAAACGGTCCGCTCACTGGTTTGGACCGTTTAATAGTATGGCACGTTAAATGTAATATATCGCTTATTTTTAATTCGTACTTATACCGTAATAGATTTTTTTTCCTATTATTTTTATTACGTTTAAAGCCCTTTTAAGATGTTACTATCTACTTTCGTTTTTTCTACCAACCTGGGGTTCCATTCTAGGTAGCTTAGGTTTTTTGGGCTGTTTTCGAATTATTAAATTCTTTTTTTAAGTTTTTTATTCTCGTCTTAGATTTATTTTAACTGCTGTTCTTATCGGCGTAACGTTATTATTAGGTATTCCACTTAGTTTTGAAACGTTTTTCTGGTAATATATTTTGGCTTTATGGTTTTCTAGCCTTTATTTTGAAAAAAAGCGAATTTTTTTCCTGTATAGCTGATCGTTTTTCTAGGTTTTTCTTAAAGGTTAGCGAAATCCGTAAAGCGGTAATCATTTTTTGGCAATATGTTTCTATTATTCTTTAAATTAACTTTTCCTATATTTGGTAATCGTACCATTCGTAATAACATTAAAGTTTATATACAGGGCAATGTTTGCTTTTTAACTAGCTTTTGGTAATTGCCAGATGGTCGATCTTTTTTATCGTTGCCATTTCGCGTATATGGCGGTACCACTTTTAGTCCTTAAAATCGAAACCTTATCGCCATATACGCGTAATTCGTCGCGCGATATATCCTTTCTCGTTCTCGTATACCTCGTACTGCGGTCGTCAACAGCTAACCGTATAAAGCTTTCCGTGCCGATCGGGCTTTCCCAGGCACAGGTTTTCGTCCTATCCTCGGTATTCCTTTAACTATACGTTAAGCATTAACTAGTTGTTTTTGTGTTGCCGTTTTTACTATGCGCGGAAAAATAGCTTATCGTCGCTTAGCCTTTTTCATCCTTTGTACTTTTATAACTATTAAATAACAATAAATCCAGTAAATATAATTTCTTTGGCCTTTTTAGCTTTTATTTAGGTTAACTTCTTTACTTTTCTTATTTCCTGTCGTACTTTAGGTAAAACGTTATCGTTATTTTTGGCACGGATTATGTTAATCGTTTTTCAGTCGCTAAATCTTTTCTTATACTGGTTTTTAAGGACTAAAACCTAATATACATATTTTTTTAAGGCTTTTGCATTTTCGTATAATATATCCAGGCTTACCGTAATCGTAATAAATAACGGATTTCTTATTTTTCGACTAAATAACCTGTTACGGTTTGGGAGTACCGTGACAGCTCCAGTATATATGCAGCTGCAAGCACCAGAATTATTGCCACAATTGCGATCATTTCGCCAAGCTTTTGTCCCTGGCGTAACGGTATGGTGCAGGCGTAACATAACCCTGAATTTTATAAATTCTAACTAAATTCCACAAAAAATAAAAGGCGTAAAACACTTTCCACTTTAATTAATTCCTTAAAATTTAAATCGTAAGGCAAATTATCTACGTCGTTTTTATAGTTGTTTAAACTGTCGATTATCGATCTTTACAACCTTAACGATATATTTGTCGAATGCGCTAAGTCGTTCGATTTTAATAGTTTCGTTCTTAATATCGTTTTTCAACCCTTTATAAAAGACGTCGATCAGGGTATCGTCTTCGTCGTCGACCCATTTTACCTTAGACATAAGGTTTCTAAATTCGACGGCATATTTAAAAGCTAATCCCTTTTATTTAAGCTGTAAAAAATTCTATGTAACCTTTCGTTTTACGTCCGGGTTATCGAAATTATCCTTAAACTTTTATTCGAAATTAGCGTAACTTTTAAAAAGCTTTTTAATAACCGTTTCCTGGTTATCTTCTACATTCTCCAGGTAATCTCGTAGCGTAAGCTTAAACTAATCCAAAACGTTCCCTTTAAGGAATTTTGCTATAATAAAGATTATGTCGGCATCGCCTCGATTCTTTCCAGTTATAAATATACTCTAGCCTAAGTTGAAAATCCTTAAACACTTCTGGTACCATCGTAAAGCTCGGGTTTTTTAATCTTAAGTCTTAAAGTAACGGCTGCTGGTACTGAATCGACTAAAGTAGCGGTAACCTAAATAATAAGCTGCTGGACATAGGCCTTAAGCTGTTAAACGCGTTTTTGCAGCTGCTAAGTAAGGGTAGAAATGGTGGCTTCGATGCTGGTCGACATTTTAACAGTATTAAATATTACTTAGAATTTAACGGTATTACTAAACAAAAGCTTGTAACGTATAACGGCTATTAGCTTAACCGACTATTAAACTTAAATCGTACGGTTTATATTAGCAATGGTATCATAAAAATCTAAATAATAAAGCGATAATTACGACTGGTAATAGCAGATATAAACTTAGGTAACCAAGTTATCTTACAAGCTGGTGCTATTAAACTATAGGAAATAATAAGTATATATATACTAATTTTGGCTTAAGATGTTTAAACGGTTTAAACCCTTAAGCCCGTTAAGCTCTTTAAGCCGTTCCTATAGGCTCAAGGGGTTTAAAGCGCCAAGCACCTTAAGACCTTTAAGCCAGTTACATAACTCGTGTCAGCTAGCTGGGGGGTGCGTAGCGCCCTATATACGGAAAGGTTACCTAATGATCGGCCTATATATGCTCCGTGGCTAAACTACTTAAAGCTGTACGCGTACAATAAGCACCTGCAACTTAGCTAAATATAACAACATAATTGATATCCCTTATATTTAATAATTAAAAGATTTATTCGCTTAATTAACGTTATATATTAATTAATTAGCTGTTATTAAAACGATAACGTCTCGGATAAGCAAACGGCTCAGACAAGCGAACGGCTCGTTTTTGGGCACCTCGCAACAACTAATCTGTCTAACTTAACCACAACACATCAAATCAATCCCAATCAATCGAATACTTCTCTACTAACTGTCTCTCCAGCATCTTTCCAAGTGTGCACATTATATTAAGGCTTGTTGCGCATGCCAGATTGCCATTCCTTCGTCCTAACCTACATGCGACCGACTATCTTCAGTAGCTGTTAACAGCAATTCTTTACCACGACCTTTCTGCCGGCCAAAAGAACTCGTTCATCTTATATAACAAGTCTTCCTCTTTCTGGGAAACCTTTGTTTTAATCGTATAATTGCGTAGGTTTCAAGTTATTGCAAAATCAAGTCCGACACGCCCTGCTATACGCCCTGCCATACGCTCTGCCATACGCCCCGCTACACGCCCAGCGAGACGCCCCGCACGGACCCCCCATACGCCCTCCAACGCGTTTCCAACCGGTTCTATAACACGTTCTCCGCCGTATCTTCAACGTATTAAAGCCGGATAAGAAATGCTCGCGTATTTGGGTTAAGGACTCGGTCGAGAATAGTTATTTAATCGGTCGGCTTTGGGTTGTACGAAATGGGGGCAATATTGGCTTGGACGCGTTAAAAGGTAGTCGGTTGCGGGCAGGTTGGGGGAAAGTAATGGCAACATAGCGTCCGCAACAAGCCTTGATATAATGTGCACACTTGAAAAGAGGCTGGAAAGATAGTCAACAAAGAAGTATTCGATTGATTGGGATTGATTTGATGTGTTGTGGTTGAGTTATGTGGATGAGTTGTTGCGAGGTGCCCAGAAACGAGCCGCTCGCTTGTCTGAGCCGTTCGCTTATCCGAGACGTTATAGGCTGTATATTAATAACAATTATTTATATATTTTAATAGCTATAATAGTAACCGTACCATCGACGTCCTCCATTATTTATAAGGAATTTAAGGATTAGGATTATTTTAAAAGGGAATTCCAGTTTAAGGTATACGTTTTTAAAATTTGAAACTATATCGATTTTTAATTAGTTACGTCCGTAACCTATTAAACCTATAAAACCCGATATAGCTTTTTATTAAAAAGACGAATCCGTCCTTCGACGCGAATTAACATTTTATCTTTTATAGGAACTATCGAAAAAGTCGATTTTACGAATTAGCTAATGAATATCCTTAAGATAACGACCGAAGGCAAATAAGCCTATAACTAGAAATATACGGCGTATATTTATAAAAATCGAAAGTACGATATTTTCTGTAAAAGTATTAATAATTTAACGAAATAAATTTTAGAATTTATATTTCCAGCAATTAAATAAACGAATTTTTTTTAAGAAAGAACTTACGAAAGTAATACGTTATATTAACTAAATTTGGCAAAATATATAACGACAGGTTTATAATTAATACCTAACCGGAATACCGTAAAATATTAAAATAAACTTCGAAATTTACTAAAAAGTTAAACGAATAAATTGGAAAATAATAAAAAATTATAATTATAAAGTAAAGATACGGAATTCCAAAAACGAATATAATAATCGGCTAAGTTAACGACCTATATATAACCGTAACTTTTATTATAAAATCCTAAAATCCTTTTTTTTAGATAATAAGAAAAGCCGAAATTAAAAACGGTATAATCAATTATTAAAAAGTAGCTGTTAACCTTTTGAACTATTAGGCTTAAATTTATTTACCATTTATATTACGAAACGTTAAAACGGTATTTCCGACGTTTTACGGAACTTTTACGGATTTATTTAAACAAAACGATTTTAATTAAGATAATTCCAAATTTACCGGCGCCCAACCGCGTAATAAAAACTTTGGACGAAGATCGAAACGAGGTGGCCGTAAAAGCTTGTATTCGGATCGAAATATTAGTACACGAAAACGTTAAAAGTCGGACGTAAAAGGTATCCGTTACAAAATATATTTAAGTACTTTATATAAATTAACTTAATGTTATTATGCATTCTTTAATAAAATTTTAAGAAAATTTAAGTTTAACGGAATAATAAAAGTTATAACTAAAAAGCGGATTATTATTAATTTAATTTTTTTTTAAAAATCGACCGTTCGTTAAAACCTATAAATAAATTAACCATATAAAAAATAAATTAATTTCTAAAAGGAATAAAATAAATCCTAATATATTTTTTAATTTCCGATTAACGTAATGCAATAAACGTTTTATTTTATCCTTTAAAAAAATTTTTATTATGGATTTAGGATTAATAATATATATCTTTAACCTTATTAGCAGGTTTTTAAACTTTAGGCTAACCGTATAAAGCGACGGAATATACGTAAATAATAATTTCGTACCGATTAAAAAATATAAAAAGGTTAATATAATATTTCGAAGCTTTAACGGTACGAAAACGTTACGTTTGTACGACGTAACTTATTACAAAAGCTTCGTATATAACCTAGTATTTTTCCGGTAGCTTCGGAAAAAGGGGTATTAATAAAATAATAATAAAATTAATAACTTTATTCGAAATAAATATAATTAAATAATAATAACGTAAATAAATAAATTTAATTAATTCGTTATTAAAAATATTAACGTAATAATTACTTATACGGCTTTAATACCTTATAAACGAAACGTTAATTTATATATAACGAAATTATTACGAATCGGCAACGGTACAATTTAATATTTAAAATTAAGATATTTAAAATTTAAAATAATCCCTTAGTTACAGTTTTATATAAAAAAATCCGTTTAAAAGGTTTTATAATAATCGAATATTAAACATATAACAAAACGAAAGTTAAAAGATAAATACGTCGTAAATTACGGAAAGGAATATCCCGATCAGGATAAAGAATTGCTGTCGACTTCATAAATTTCGAAAAAAGTTTAAAAAGGTATAAATACGTTATATTCGTTACCGATAAATATTTAAAATTTATTTGGAATATTTACCTTAAAAATCGAAAACAGGATATATTAATTATAACGTTTCAATATTTCTTAAAAGTTTTAAAAAATTAAAATAAAATCTTTTTATAAGTAATCGAATACGATAACGAAATCTTAAAAAATTACTAATTTCGAAATATATTTAATTGCTTTTTTTCAGCATTAAATTTAAGCTCTTAATATTATATATATAAGCTTAAAATAAAAATGCAAAACGTTTAAAGGGTATAATTAAAAAGAAAACAATTACGATACGAAATAACGTTAAATTACTTTCGTTTTTAATTATATACATTTTTAAAACGGCGGTATATTTGTATAACCGTACTTTTAAATACGTATTTTTTTAGCAAAGCTTATATAAAGTTAATTATATTTATCTAACGTATAAAAAGGGCGTTATAATATTTAATCGGAAACTTTAATAAGCTTACCTGCAAATATATAGCTATATAGCTTATGTTATAACAATTGCCGCTATAAAAAAAATAAAGATTTTAAAAGCTAAATTTTAAGGTATAAATTGGGTTTTTCGTCGGTTACCGATTTACAAACATTTACGAAATTTGGAACCCGTTAATCAATAAGGTTATCGCTATTCGAAACGTATTATTTAACGAAAAAATTACCTTTTTAAGTAATATCAAAAATTTTAAAGATAACTTTTTTTATATTACGGAAAATAAATTGCAAAATTTATTCCGACAAGTAAAAATACTTAATTAAGTTAATAACTATTTTATATATATATAAAAAAAGGATAAAAATTTAAGTAAAATAATTTAATTACCGGCTAAATAAAAAAAAAATTTAAAGCGGCATAAGCGTCGAAAAAAACGTACGGTATGGAAAAAAATAAGCTTATTTATATAGGATTAATTATTTTTATACGACCGTTATATTCGAACCATTTTCTTTTTTTAAATTATTACCGTTATTAACGTTTATTTTAATTATTATTACGATTATTATGCCGACGGAAAAAATAAAAATAACCTTAAGCTTTTATTATATTATTTAACTCAAAATAACTGTAAAAAACGAAAGTATTTTACGGGTCGAAATTACCTTTCCGTACGTTCCTTATTATAAAAATGTTATTAAAGTTAGCTATAAAGTATGAAAAGCCGTATTTAATACAAAACGAATAACTTATTTTATAAATATGCATAATAACCAGCCAGTAAGCTGCGGAAATTTAAGGAAAATAAAAACCCGAAACGTACGTTACTTTAATCGAAAAGGTTTTATAATAACAATACGTATAATACTTAAATTATAAAGCCGGTTATATAAGCGAAATTTACCGTTACCGCCGTAAAGTTATAAAAAGCTAAATATATACCTTTTAAAATAAATACTTTTTTTTTAAAAAAACCGAAAAAGTTTATTTATAAAGTTATAAAAAGATATAATTTTAAAAAGTTATTATTAATTTTTTGCTAAAAGGAAATAAGTTTTAAAATATATATAAGTATACTTTTATAAATTTAACAAATATAGTTAATTATAAAAATGTAAAACCCGTTTTGTTATACGAAACGATTAATAACTAAAAAACCTTTAACGTATTACACCATTAAACGGTCCAAACCATTAAACGGGCCATTTCCTAGCACTTCGCAACAACAAATTCAAATAATTCAACAATAATATATCGCATTAATTTAAATTAATCGGATTCTTCTTCGCTAGACGTATCTACAATTTCTATATAAGTACGCGCATTATGCCCAGGCTTGCCGCAGACGCCATACTTCCGTTCCTTGGTTTTAACCCTTTTACGACGACCCCCTCCAGCTGCTGTTGGCTGCATTTTTTTACCACCCCCTTCTTTTTGGGCCAAAAAAGCTTGTTCCTTTTGTATAATAAGTGTTCTTCCTTCTTAAAAACGTTTATTTTTGGTCCTGCGACGTTTGCTTAAGATGTAGTTCGTTTCGCGCAATTAGACGTTTTCTTCCCGGAAAAAAGTAGCTTTATGCAACAGCAACATATAACCTTTTGTTACAAGTTTAGCCGACTAAAATATTTTTGTTGGCGAGCCACCTTGTTAGTTTCCAATCTTCTTTTGCAAATAACGCGATTGCCGCGTTACTTTCTTGATATTGAATTGGGACGGGGGGACTCAGTTCCGATCAGAGCATCTTTGATGGGCGGGTCACGATAGAATAGCCGAGTGCAGCGGTAATGAAGGCAAAACGAAAACACTGTATTTTGGGTCCGAGTTGAATCTAACTAGAGATGAGTGTATGAGTCGACGATAAAAATGATGATGAACATGTTTCGGGGTTGCGCCCGACGGAAAAGTTCCTAGAAATACACATATGGAACTGACTAACTAATCAGCCAAGCTATACCTTCTGGCCCGGCACCCTGCACCATTTTAACTTTCCTTTTTCGAAATAAAATTATCCTTAATCCATCTTAAAAAATAAATAAAAAACATAACGTAATTAACTTTTAACGTTATGGACCATATATAAAACTTATTAATTAATCTGATTAACGCTTACGCGGTTTATCCTCTATTATTTTCAACTTAGGATTGTATCTTCGACGTCTAGCCAAATCCTTTCGTTACTTGGCCCTTTCTTATTTTTTTTAAGCCCTGTCCTTTAGTTTTTTTGTATTAATTAAAAACTTGTATTTAGCCTAGCCTGGCCATCCTTACGGAAAGTATGGTTCTGGTTTTTACTTAGTATTTTCGAATATATTTCCTATTTATTTATACGGCGTAACATATTAACTTTATACTATTACCATTATGCGCTGATTACCAACTTTAAGTCGAAGCTTATACTTTATTTCGAATAATAATTTCGTAAATATTAAATTAGGTTATATAGCTTTAAGTATTAAAGGGCTAGTTTAAATTAATAAGGAAGGGGGTATTAATATCGGAAATAGTCGTACCGATAACTGCTAAAATTAATTAAAATATTGCTTTTATTTACGTCGTTTATTATAAAATAGTTAAACAAATTAATCAAAATCTGGTTCGTCGTTATCTTTTTTAACTAATAAGAACGGGGGGTTTTTAGGCTAATTTTTTACGTTTTTTTTAACGTTTTCCGTTTTTGGTTTCAGGCCTAAAAATCTTTTAATTATATCGAGAATTCTGTTTTTTATTCGATACTCGCCAAATTCTTTTGCTTTAGTTATAATTTGGTTTCCTTATTTTGCAAGATTACAGTAAATAATATAAAAAATATAAGCAATTTATAATCCGCAAATATAATATTTGGTTTAGGTAGGCATTTTAACGATTACCATACGGGCAGGCGGATTATTAAATCCTAACTTTCTTTATGCCTTTCGGTACAACTGGAATAATAACTGGGTACGATTTTCGGTGGTATAAATATCGAATATCAATAATAAACGCTTTAATCGGTCGTATAACATATTAATCCAATATCTTATTGGATTTTTATCAGTTAAGATTTTAGTTTGGGCGATAAATTATACATATTTCGGATTATTATTATTAATCGCCTTTTGGGTTTTACTGGAAAATGGTTTAAACTTGCTATGTAAAATTATTCGTTTAGCTTTTGGAATGACGGCGATAATTCTTAAAAATACATCTTAAGCGATTATCTAAATAAAAGCAGTAACATTCGCGGAACGTAAGTAAATTTTGTTTTAAACGATTATAATGGTTTGTTATAAATATTTAGTTACTTCGTTATACCACGGTTTTGTTAACCAGTATGGTGGCGGGTTAATGCTTTTTTATAAATATTAACTATTAATATTTTTTAAATATATAGGAATAAGCCGATTAAAACGTATTTAAGGTGTAATTTTTTTTAAGGGATAAAGGGTAGAATTGTTATTATGTATCTTTTTAAGGAATTGTATTATGTTATCGTTTTCCCATACGGGTATATTAACTAATTATGCAAGCTTTCCAAAATCCGAAATGTTTAACTTTTTAAAGCTTTCGCCTTTATTTTGCATAATATGCTTTTTAAATTACGATATAATAACTGAAAATGTATTAATTAATATGTTTAAGTATGGTATTAAATAACTTAAGGATAATAATAATAGCTAAGGATAATATTTAATATATGTATGTAGGTATATTAGTATAGATGTAAGTATTTTGCAAGTATTAAGATATAGTTATTATATAGGTGCAGGAATTCGCCAGAATTTGTTAATAATTTGTACGTTTAATTAATTAAGTGCATTTAAGGTTAATGTACCGAATTTTTGCAGATAAAACGTATACGCCGAGAAAATCCCAGAAAATTTTATCCGAAGTTATATAAAAGGTGCCCTCGTCGTCGTTTTCTTTAATTAGGTGCATATATTCGTTTTTCGTACTTATATTTCTTTTGCATCTTTTTTGCAATATTATTCCAATTTTTCTTTCCAAACTTAATATATATCCAAACATATATATAATTATCTTTATTGCATTAATTAATACCATTATAAGTTCTCGGCAGCCATTAAATTTACGTAATCCCTAAAGTTTTCACAAAAAGGCAGGTTTAAATAATTTTGTTTCTGCTATAAAAAAATCGTTCATTAAGAAAAAGTTTGGTCCAAATAATAAGCCTTTAAATTCTGGTATTAAGAAGCCTATCGATCCTAAAATCGAAGCGAATATTAAAAAGCTGGACCAAATTTCTGATTATCGTCGTAGAATTTTGGCGGTATTAAATTTATCTATATTCTTTAAGCTATCAACCCGTCGTATCGATAAGCTTTTAAACAGTATTCGAAATTCAAAACCTTTATTTAATCTTAATAATGTTCGCAAATTACAAAACCTAATATATCGTCAAGTACCTATTCTTAACCTTACCCTTACCTTCCAGTATAAATTCCGTAACATAAATCTTAATCAGGATATTTTACTACCAAAAATACCGGTTATAGATAATTTATTATTTTCAAAACCTTGGCCGATACGATATGTACTACCATCAATAAAAGTAACTAAAATACCTTTAAAACCTAGCCCAATTTTTGGTATCGTTAAACAGATAGTCGGTGGTCGGCGATCAATAACGCCTATACCTATTCCCATTAACCTGCCGATACCTAATAGCAGTTTATTCGCTAGGTCTTTATTAACGGCTTCGACAATCCCAGTACGTCGGGCAAATCCTTAAGTTATTAATCGGGTTCCTGGGCCATTTATTAATATTAGGGCGTTACGTTTTCGTCGTATTTATTTCGATAATAATTAAAACGTAACCAGATTCTAAAATAAGAATAATATTATATATTACGTTACTTTCAAGCATATCGAAATAAATACTTGGATTTTTTTGTAACATCGTTAATAAAATCCGCTAATTAGTATAAATATTCGGGGTTATATTTATTAACGTTATCGGTAATCCAACTACTGGTCGGTACTTGCAATAGCAAATTAAAAGTAAGAACTTTTAGGCGGCCGTAAATATCCAATTTAATGTAATTAGGTATTTCCAGTTAATGGAAAACTTGGTAGTTTATTTAATATACGTCGAAATTTATCGGGCTAATTTTTTAAATTATTTTATGGCTGCTTTTGCTAAAGATCCCAAATACGTTACTAGTTTGTTTATTTAGGTATTCGGTATACCTAACCTGATACCTTACGAATTTTGCGAAAAACGACATATAACGTCGGAACATCCTAATTAATGCGGAATGTACCCATTTTTTAAGTACTGGTCGATTCCTGGCTTCTTTAACGGGGCTTATAATAATTATATCGGGTTTATCGAAAGGCATTATTATACCTTCCGGAACGAACGGTTTAAAGCATTTAGGGCTAGCTTTTTACGATTACTACGAATTAAAAAGGATATTCGTATAAAGACTTATCCTATTATCAAAACATACGATAAAGATTAGCTTTAAAGCAAAATGGAAAAATATGTTACTAATTTTCGGTTCCGGGCGAATATAACGGGACGTACTGATTATAAGTAAAACATAATGGTTATCGTATAAGGTATCGGTAGGCGGGACGGTAAGGAAATTTAAGGGAATTCATAAAAGCTTAAAAAAACTTATAGGAATTTAAGGGAACCATAATACTTTAATTTTTCGCAATCAATTACGTTAATCTTTTCCGTTTTCCTAATCGTATCGTTTTTATCGTATTGCTGTCGTCCATAACCGTATAACCTTTAAATCGGCCATTTAATATCTATACCTTAATATTTATTTTTACAAGTTTTAAAGCTTTAAGCTGCCAGTTTTCTAGTAACTCGACATTCGCAGCATTCAAAATATCCGACATCGTATCGTTATTTTAATCAGCAAATGGTTTCGTTTAATCGTCTTTTTATAAATTAATCGGCTTTTAATATCCTTTTTTATCTTTTACGAATTGCTTTAATTTATTAACAGGAAAAATATTTTATAACTTCGTCCTATTAATTTCCTTTAAATAGTAAGTACCTAAACTAATAATATTATTAATTAAATACGGGCTAATTTAACGGTATTTCAGCTTTATATCTTTGGATATATTTATATATCGTAACGTATTATATAATAATACCAGGTCGTCCACTTTTAAAAACCTATTTTTTATCTTGTTTTTGTCCCTTTTATTTGCCAATTTAGCTATTTTACGGCGTTATTTAGCAATCACTTTTATAACCTTGGTTACGTTTTTAACTTTCCTTTTTAAAAACCAAATCCTTTACGCAATTAGATCTTTTTTCGGAATATTTAGGTTTTAAGTTATAATTTTCCATATCGGCAAAATTGTCTCGATCGGTAAAAGCGCTTTCTGTCCGTACAGCAATTTATAAAGGTTAAAGCCATAACTTTTTACAATGGTATTATCGGCGAAGACCATCTTAAGCAAAAGCTTAACCCATCTTTTGCCAATCCTATTCGTCGTTTTTATTAAGGCTTTAATAATCGGAACGTATCCTTTTTCGACTAGGCCTTATCGCCAGGCTGCATATACGGCACCAACTTTCCTTTTAATCCTTAATACGTTACAAACTTTAATAACTTCGCCCTTATTTTTTAAGCCTTTATTAATCTTAATCTTAATCGGGATATTATGTCGATAAAAAACGTACTTATCTAAAAAATTTTTAATTACTGTTAACGTAATTAATTGCAAGGTTTTAACTTTTAAATAATCGGATAATTCGCATTTAACTTTAACCGTAACTTTGCAACTATCGTTATTTAACATAAATTAAATATCGATTACCTAAATAACAACTATGTTAATCGGTTACGAAAATCCATAACCCTTTTCGAAATATCGATCGGTTGCTTTTTGGCATTTAATATACGTAAGTACTATTTCCCGAATATAGCCAAATATACTACGCTAATAATATATAATTGCTATACGACGATAAGTCGAATTTTGCCCCTTATAGCTATAATTCTTATAATATTACCTAATTACCGCAAATCGTTTTTATTCGGTATTAACTACTCGCCGGTTACCGTACCTCTTATTTGCCTTACGCCAAAAAATATTATCCTAAACGAAATAATTTAAAGTTTCGGATTTAAAAATATTTCGCTTTTTCCTTAAAACATTATCGAACCGATTAAGGAAATCCAATATCGTTAAAAACCTAACGTACTTTTGCAATTTTTTAAACCAATTCCTAATAAAAGGTCCTTATCGCCGATCCGTATCAATAAATATAATAACTATGTTAATTAAAATAAAATTAAGCCGAATAATATCGAACTGAATATTAATAAAATTATCGACTTTTCCTTTCCATTAATCGTTTAATACGTTAAAAGTTCCGGGTAACTTTTGAAATAAACCGTCCGTTATTATATTCTTTTTACCGGAAATATATCTAATTTCGAAGTCGAATATTTTTATCTAAGCGACCTAACAAATAATTACAATACCAAGTAAAAAGCTTAAAAAATTATTAATTTGGGCTATTAACACCTTAACGTTAATTTTTAATACGAATCGAACTTTATAAATATAATTCCGGAATTTTTTTAAAATCTTAAAAACTATTCGATATTTTAATTTGCCAACGTTATAATTTAACTTAATACTTTTCCAGGTACCACTTTTAAAGCGCGCGGAATACTTTATTCCATTAATTAATTAACCGAAAGTACTTCCAAAACTTTCCTTGTTCGCGTTTATCCTTACAATAATTTTTCCGATATTAAAGCTATAATCCAAGGTAATCAAAATCGGGATAGTAATAATCGCTTTTTTAACGTTTTTTATTACGTAATCTTAATCGGGGCCCTAAATAAAAAGTTAATTCCTTCGAAACAAACGTATAAAAAGCTTTATTTTAATAGCAAAGTACGTAATAAATATTCGATAATAAACGATAATACTTAGGAAAGCTTTAACCTTCGAAACGTTTTTATATAACTAAATCTTTAGGATCTTTTCTACCTTAACTATATCTGGTCGCCGCCTATTCGTTTCATAAATAAATCCGACTATAACGGTTATTTCTTAATATTATTAAAACTTTTTTATACTAATCGTCGCACCAGCAAACTTACAGTTAAAAAAGGTCTTATTTATATTGACGATATGCTCATAAACGAATCGCCAAATTCCTGGAAAAATCTTTTCGTCGTTATATCTTGTCTTTAAGCCTTTAACTTTAACGTCATCGACGAATAGCCGGGTTATATCGGGCATTAAATCGTCCAAAATCCTCCCAACTACGCGGCAAAAATAAGCCATAAAGTTGGTAAACCCTTAAAGCATAATGGTATACTTCAAAAGTCCTAATAATATCGCGAAAATAGTAAAATCTTTATTAACTGGAACCAAAGTAACCTAATTATAACCTAAAAAAAAGTCCACCAAGGTAACTAAAAAACATATAACAAAATCCGCAAAAAATTTGTCGCAGTTATCCGGCATAAAGGCATTTCGCAAAATAACAGCATTTAATTTGGTCGCAAAATTAATCAATCGGAACTTACTATCTTTCTTTTCGACTAAAAACCAGGTATTCCTATATATAACATAAAACTATTCGAAAATACCTCGCTAAACACGCACTTTCAATATTTCGATCAGCTTATCCTTAATGCTCGCCGGCACTATTATGCCCTTAGATTGCCATACCTTATAAAAGATCGTTCGAATTTCATAATCGAATACGATACTTAATTTAATTCTGCCATACTCTTTCCAATCCCAGGCTAAAGCAACTTCTCTACAAAAAAACATCTCTTTAAAAAAAGCTTTCTTTTCGGGGGTAAACTTATCTCCTAACTAATTAAGAATTTCGTCGGCGCGTTCCTTAATAAGTTAGGTTCCTCGGGGTATAATAATAAACCTAAAAAACAAAATAACCAAAGATATACCAGATTTATCGGCTTTTTCGCCATCTTAATCAATAACTTGCTAAACTTTCTCGAATTCCTTAACCTTCCAATTCGGATTTCTAAAAGGTATTAATTTATTAAAGTGTATATCGTCGACAGGAACTACTTTTTTCCACTTAGATTTATATATCGTATTAATCTGGACGGTCCGATTATTATTAATTTTCTGTTGCATTTCGTCCCATAATATTTTATATAAAGCATACGCCAGTTCCTCGTCGCTAAACTAGCCTAAAATCTTATCTCCGGGTTCCAGCTTATTACTAATAATTTCCTAAATAATTCCCGCATCCTAATTAACGCAGGTATCATTAATCGAAAAAATATAAAGGCCTATAACTTACTCTTTTATTCCTTCGTTCATAGGCCTACTTTCGCCAATAAAACGGCCTACTAATTTACCGGCTGCTCTTTTTCTGGCTTTTTATCAATACAAATACTACGCGTAACACGTCTTACAGGAACCAAAAGGATAATAATTTTCGACGGGCCGAATTCCAAAATTCCTTCCATTACGTCCGGGTCCATATTAAACGTTATTTTCGATTTGGCCATAAAGTTAAGTCCTAAAATTAATAATTACGTAACGTAATAGTTATTAACGACAAACAATAAAATCGTAATTAATCGGCCAGCTAACCAAACGGAAACCTCGACAATACCTTCGAATAAAATCCTTTTCTAAAAATTAAAGCCCAAAAACGATACGCAAGTTTATCGCATAACCAGTCCATATCGCTTAACGTACGACGCAACTATAACGCTCGATTTTGCTCCAATATTAATAACTTTACTAATTAAATTCTCGCCACTTCCGTAACCTACTTTAACTACCAATCTAAACAAAAGGGTAATATATTTAATTAAACTACATTACTGGATCGACAGAATTTTAATTTCCTTTTAACTTTTTAATTTATAACCGATATCCATAATAAAAATCTTAATAAATTTTTTTACTTTTAAAACTTTTAATCTTTACATTTCAACCTCGGTTATCTTAATCGTCTCCTTATTCTTACGATTAAATACCTCCAAAATCTAAACGGCCATAAAATTCTTAAAAACCTTTCCAAAATTTAAGCAAACCTCGATTAATTCGGACCAAGTAATTTTAAACTTCCTTTTAAAGTTTTCCCGGATTTTCTTTTCCCAAAATTTAATTATATATTTAACGATTAAACTTTTATAAGTAAGGGTATTATCCGTTTGGATCTTATCGTTTGCTTATAAAATATTAGCATTTATTTAAAAGATATTATTTATCTAAACGCCGACTTCTATATTATAAAACGTAAATCCCTTATATATTAATTCGTCGTTATTAATCTCGTATTCGATTTTATTTTTTTTTATACCTTCAAATTCGTTTTCGTTATCCTTAAAACGCTTAACCATTATAACGTTAGTAAGCATAATCGGCTGATCAAAGTCGTCGATCTCTAGGGCTTTAATTTCCTCCAAATACCGGGTACCTTTGCTTTCGATAAAGTTACTCCATAACCATTTACGCAACGGTACCTTTCTATAAAATAACTTTCTATTATGGTCGACGAAATGGATCATATTAATTTCGGTTACCCTATTTTAATCAATATCGGGCTCTTATCGATTTAACTTTAAAATCGTAATATACTTTTAAGGTTTAATTAAATTATTAATATCCGAATTAAAGCTAATTAATTAATTGTTTATTTTCTTAAAAATGTCGTCTCGCCGATCAAAATACTGCATTTTCTCCTTAAATCGAACAAAGAAAATTAACGAATTATAAATCCATTTTAAAATCTTTTTCCAAATTAAAATCTATTGTTCGATCGCCTGGCTTTTAAAAACCTAAAAAAACTAAATTATGCCTAACGTTACTTTGTTTTCCGGGGATCCAAGGAAAATAATATATTTATCGTCGGCGAATAAAACTAATCCTATAATTTCCATATTAAAAAACAAACAGCATTTCTGCATAATATATCCTAACTTTAAGCAGAACCAATAAGTACCTTAATCAAAATTATCAAGGTATTTACCTTAACCTTAATAACTTTTACGGTAACCTCTTCGACCTTAATATCCACCTCGTTTACGGTAAGAACTTAATTAAATATAATTATCCGGCTAAAAACTAATTATATTAATCGATAAATTAACATTATAATTATATGCCCAAAATACCTTTTATCTTAGCAAAACGTAATATTGCAATATCCGGGCTGCTTTTCGGTTACGTATTTCTTCTTTAAAAGCCTTTAAGTTTTAAATTTATCGGACCTATACGATCTTTAAATCCTATAACGTATTCGTAATCTTTAATACCTAATCAGTACGGTTAAATAATTTTAATCGCAATTAAAAATTCCCTAATCATTATTACTTAAACTATTAAATTAAGTTAAACCGCTTTTTTTCTTTTTAATTAATATCGAAACGGATACCTTTTTGCTATCGCCTACATTTTTTATATTTAAGGAATCCTGCCTTATTTAAAACCCAATTTTTAATTAATATCGAAGTATTATTATAGCTAGTTACGTATAAATTCTTTAGCTTTATAAACAAATTATTAAAAATCCTTTCGAAATAATTAACGGATAACCTTTTTAATAAGCTTTTAATATATTCGTTTTTGGTAATTATTTTACCTTTTTACTTAGCTTTTTCCAGGATATTTCTTACCTTAACAGCATATTCCAGATAATACTTATAAACATAATCAAAAATACCGCATTAAGCTTACTTCGTTAAAATCCTTAATCAATCC
This sequence comes from Monosporascus sp. mg162, assembly GCA_004155945.1. Classification (NCBI taxonomy): domain Eukaryota; kingdom Fungi; phylum Ascomycota; class Sordariomycetes; order Xylariales; genus Monosporascus; species Monosporascus sp. mg162. Next base: position 177,008 of record QJNY01000026.1, read on the forward strand.
TTAACGGTCCGAATCTGCTTTAAATCCTATAACTTAAAGGTTTTTAAAATGCATTTAAACGTTTCGTCTTACTAAATCATATCATTAAATATAACTTTAACCCGGTTTTTCATAAAAAGGCTATCAATCCAATAAAATAACTCGGCAATTATCTTAAACTTTTTAAGCTTATATTTCGTAAACAATTTATTAATTCCTTTAAGCCAATCGATAACTCCAATTCCTAAAAAACGAAAATCTAAAAAGGCCGATAAATCCGGAAAAACTATAAAAAACGAAAGCTTATCCATAATGTTAACAGGGAAATTATAATTAAACTAATTAATAAGTCCAAAAAATATAACGTCCGGTATAAATACTTCCAATCCTATAAATAACTTTAAGTTTTGGGTTAATATAAGTTTTCGTCCTTACGGTAAATTAATAACGATTACTAGGTTTACTTAAATAATCGTATCCTTAACTAGCTTTAAAAATCTAATCGGATTATTAATATTTTAAGATTTAATTTCGCTAAACTTATTATCGTAAAAGTTCTCTATCGATCGGTATTAAACGGTTATATCTAAAAAATTTCAACCTTTCGTAAAATTAAGAAAGTTCGGTATTAGCAATAATCCGTAATATAAATAAACTTAAATAACAATTTCAAAAAACTTCGATAAACCTTTAAAAAACCTGCTAAAGCTTATCTTAAATTAATTAATACTACCAATCCTTAAATCACTTAAATTTTAAAATACTGCTCCAACGGAAATATATCTAAGTATAAAGTAAATAACTATCCGCAATAATTATCTTAAATACATTTTCTCTTTCCTTCGAACCTAAAAAATAAATAACCTCCTCCTTTTACTATCCATCCAAATAACTTTATCCTAATTATCGCTACGTCGCTGGTCATCTAATCGCACCTTTTCCAACTTACTAATCAATACTTCCACTACCAACCTAAACGCTATAACACTTAAGCTTAACAAAAAAAGTAAATCCCAAATAATACCGCCTAACAATAACCAAATTAAATACTATCCAATCAACGCCAAAAAGGTTCAAAATATATCTTATAACATCTTTCTCCTTATTCCTACATTATATTAAAAAACGCTATTCCTTTTTCGATACTTTCCTTTCGCATATAAAATAAATAACTTTACAACTTTATTTCTTTTTTTACTCGTATTCGTTATTCTATCCATATCGTCAATCTTATCGTCGCTGCACTTATTTTAATTAATCCAAATCCTAATAACCACGTCGCCAGCAACGTAATTTTAACTTCTTCAGCCTTTATTAATCAAATCTTATAATTTATCTTACTACGTAATCTTTCTATTAATACGTATAATATCCTAAATTACGCAATCGGTCCAGAACTTAAGTAATTAATCCATGTTCCAAAACCGGTTACCTGTACGCACTTATACTCTTTTACCGTCGTCCGAATAAAGCTGTTCTCGTAATAAGGCCTTAATTTAACAGCTTTTTTCCATTAATCGTACAAAAAGGTCGCATCCTTATCATAATTACGGTCGTCAATTGCATACCGCTCAAATCATCGTATCCGTAATTATTATCGTAATCGTATTCGAATCCAGATACATCTAATCAAAACCTCGTCCCTTCCGTTCCTCCAACTTGTTAATCGAAAATTAAGGTCCGTCGGCAGCTAACAAAAGCCAATATCCTCTCCTTGGCAGCTACTTAAATTGGAACAGGGGGACTTAGTTCCGATCAAAACATCTTTAATAGGCGGGTTACGATAAAATAACCGAATGCAGCAGTAATAAAGGCAAAACGAAAACACTATATTTTGGGTCCGAGTTAAATCTAACTAAAGATAAGTGTATGAGTCGACGATAAAAACGATGATGAACATGTCTCGGGGTTGCGCCCGACGGAAGAGCTCCTAGAAATACACATATGGAGCTGACTAACTGATCAGCCAAGCCATGCCCCCTGGCCCGGCACCCTGCACCATTTCAATATTCCTAGGGGTTTTCGCGGGCGGGGAATAAATGGAACCGGCGGAGGTCAGCGGGGAGACGGTCGGCGTAGGCACAACTAAAGGAACCTCCAATTCGGAAAGAACGTTATTGGGATCGAATAAAACAAAACCAGCTTTTGCAAATCCAGATTTGATATTGTTGAACGTTATGGCAGCTTGAAATGCGTCGTAGAAGCCGGCAAGAAAATTTTCTTTAGCAATGTAGGTATAATAACGTCGCATTAAGTTTTCGATATAACGCAAATAAGCGCGTTTTAAAATAGAAAAATAAGATATATTAAAAGGTTAAAACCGATGCGAAAAATGCGCGGGTATACAAAACGTAATAATATTATTATTAGCGCAGTATTTTTCGAATTCCATCGAATAATAGCTTTCGTAGCCGTCGAGGATAAGGAAACGTTTCGAACTTTTCGTACGCGTCCGAATATGCTTATCAAAATGCTGGATTTATTCGAGATTTAATTTATTTGTTGTCCAGCTATTATCACTTAATGTAATTTTCCAATCGGCTGCTGGCGGTAAGTTATCGCGGTACCAGGACCTAAAATAATTTTTCCCCGCCATAATAATAAATAACGGCATAACTTAACCTTAAAAATTAACAACTTAAATAACTGTAACTTATTTTTTATTCCTTTATTACGCTTGTTTAGGTTTTTTACGTTTTTCGGCATTAGTAATTACTATACCCGTTACCATAAAAAACCTTATTAAAAATCCAATCTTGTCGAAGTTGTAAATATCCTTTTCTGCGATGCCGTACTTCGCAATTGTAGCCCGAATAAGTTCGAACTATTTGCGAAATAATTCTGGATTTTCGGATAGGATCCGTTAATAATCGATTTTCCGATTTAAACGCGTTTAAAGTTTTTTTTGCCGTTTAACAAATCTCGACGCCCAGTTAATTCTAACGCGTTTTATAACGCGTTAGGTAAGTAATAAATTTGCCATATCTTTAACATGCTAAAGCCGGACAGGAAACGCTCGCGTATTTAGGTCGAAGATTCGGTCGATAATCGATTTTTCTTCGGTTGCCGTCAATTTCTGCAAAGGAGGGATAATATCGGTTCGGGCGTATCTACCGCAATATTAGGCCTTTAAGGTCGATGAAGCAACTTTATATATAGAACTAAGTTTCGTATAACTAAGTTTCGGGTCTCGTTTCTTAGCCTAAATGGCTAAATTTATTCTCCCTTATTTAGTAAGTCGTTCCATATTGTTGGTATTAAGAAATGGGCAATTGAAGATAAGTAATTAAAATGTATGCAAAATTGGCCCGTTTAATGGTTTGGACCGTTCAATGGTGTGGCACGTTATAACGATATATATATATTTATATTTATTGGAAAATCGTTTCGAACCTTAATCGTTATCGCAGTTAAATTTAACTTAAAACTAAAGTAATATAACGCTATAAATGCTTTCGTTAATGCGAATTTATTTTATGAAATATATATAAAGATATTTTTAAGTTATTTATAACGTAAAAAAATATTCCTTATTAAAAAGGTATTATATAAATTAAAGGAATTACTTTTACTTTAGCAGAAAAAATTTACCAGCATATTAAAAAATTTAGGATTTAATTCCGTTCCGTACGAACTTTATTATTTTATCCGTTAAAGGGTATTCCTTTTTTTTTTTTTTTTTTTTTCGTAAACGATATTATCGCCGCGTATAAAAAAAAAGATTAAGACCTCGGCGATCAGTTAATCTAATAGGTTTAGGAACGGTATATCCTTATAGGGGATAAGGACTTATAATGGTTTTTCGGTATCGAAATAATTAAAAACAAATTTAACAAAAAAATTTAATTATCTTAATCCGATTTTATAAATAAATTAGTTAACTTAATTTTTAAAAAAAGTTTAAATAATTACTTAAATATATTTATAATAAGCGTCGAACTATTACTAAATTTTAATTTGGCTTATTTAAAATCCGTTAATAAATATTAAAAAAATCGGTTTTATTTTATATATAATAATTAATATTCGATTTAATATATACTTTATTATATCCGGATTCGTACCATTTAACTTAAATCCTAATAACACATATTATAAAACTATTAATCGAATTATATTATACCTAATCGGAATTAAAAGATTAATATTATAATTTAATAACGAAATTCGATAAATATTTAAAATAACGTTTTTTCGCGAATAATACGATCGATCGAAAAAGTTTTTAAATTTACGTTATAAAGTTATTCGGAAAAATAATAAAATAACGGGCAAATAAATAAAATATAATAATTATTTTTATAACCGAAACGAAATTATTATTTTTTATGTAAATTACAAAAAAAAACTTTATTTAATTTTCGATTAATTAAAAAATTAAAAGTTATTTTAAATGCAAAACCGTTAAATATATAATACGATAATTAATAAATAATACGGTTAATTAACGCCGACGTCGCCCTTTTAAAAATAAAGTTATAATACGTAAATATATATAATTATTAATTACGAAAAGTAATAAAAAAGGATTTAATTAAAATAAATTATATATTTACGGGTAATATATTAATTAACGGATTAACTAAAGCTTTATTACGAAAATTTTTAAATATTTTAAAAAGTAATTAAAATTAATAAATATTATAAATACCTTAAACCGGCGGAAGAAAGCTTTAAAAAAAATTCGGATAAGGAATTAGCTAATTAAAAGGACTTAATCGCCGGAGGAAAAGTGGAATAGATAACTGTAGCTTTGGGAAATAATAAAGTGTGACGATTAATGCCGTAAATGCTTTAAGGCGTTGAGGGGGTATATCAGCTAGCTGGGGGGTACGTAGCGCCCTATATACGGAAAGGTCACCTAATGATCGGCCCATATATGCTTCGTGGCTAAACTACTTAAAGCTGCACGCGTGCAACAAGCACCTGCAACTTAGCTGAATACAACAACACAACTGATGTCCCCTATATCTGACAACTCGAGACCCATATCGGAGATATATCCCACAACCTACGACCGTCTATCAATCGAGCCAAGGCCTTTGGCCATAACACTTTCCTAAGCGTTAAAGGTTGCCGTTATGGATTAGGAAGCGTTAGACATATAGGCGAAATCGGGAATGCGGCGGCGCATACCCTAATTAACCCTATATAATAACCCAATGGGCTAAACCTTTTTCCTGGACTCGTAATAACTTCTGGCGACTTTCATCGAACTTTTCTTTCGTCCGCGCACCTTAAATACGGCGTAATATATATCGTCTGTTAACCTGGTAGCTTTTAAAAGCTAAACGGAAGACCCTTTTACATTCAACCTCGTCAATCGCTTACGCCGCACGGAATTAAGCTGAAAGCTGCATATCGTTCGAAAGCGCAGATTATGGTAAAGAAAAAGATATTTTTTCGATTTTTAAAAGTGTTAAAAGGCATTTTATAAAGAAAGAAATCAGTAAGTGGATCAACGCGAAACGCGGATGTGGGGTGGCGCGTTGATGGGGTGGAGCGTGGATGGGGGGGTCATCTTAACCCGTTCCTCTGAGCTTATTGAAGTCCAATCTCGCCTGATAATCAGTCGTCTTGCCGGCATGCTGCGAGAGGCATAAAAGATCATAAAGCTTAACGTTGTCACCATCCGTCACAATTCTCGGGGTCATCTTCGCAGTCTTCGATATGTTATAGATATGTTAAGAATGGGCGGTTAAGCGAACGTGAACATGAATGAACCCAAGGCGTTGATATCCGTACAGTGGCAAGCTTTGACAAGTTGGCCGTGCCCAACTTCAATAACCCTGAAGAAAAAAGCTTTATAGTCAGTGGATTGATGTGTTCAGCGTTGTGTTTCTGCAACAGTGGTTGTAATGCTAACTTATCGATGGGAGAAGGGAGGTGTGGGGTACAGAGCTGCCCAACTGCGAATAATGGGGCCAATGCCTACACTCTGGCCGTCTGGCACCCCCTACGAAGCAATTCCTCAAGCCGCAGTGACATATTCTACGAATCACAAACCGTCACCAAACACACAACATGAGGCTACCGCGCGCCGCGGAAAGCATAATATTTCCTCGTTTTAGAGCTTCGAACCATACCTTTATCTACCGGCCTGCTGGCGTAGGTTTCGTAAGCCATAAGACGCCCGGGCCCCGGGGGGCGGGGCCGGGGGGGTTTCAACCCCCCTGGAAGCCCTGGAACCTGTAGGTGACCTAACCTATCCGATCTTGTCGTCGACCTGATTAACCTTCGACCTGACTCGCCGTTAACCAAAATGAACGTCCCCTTCCGCGCCTGCTTGGGCATGTGGGACTTCCAGGCATTCCATGGTTTTTAGGTCAAATCCTCGGTCATGTCGACGGTAAGGTCGATGATAACATCAATCAGGTCGGGGCAAGAGCCAGGGCTTCCAGAGCTTCCCACTACGTGGAAAACGAGTGCAATAACAGAATTGTTATAGAGCTTCAAAGCACCCAAGGGCAAATTACCGGTTAGATCAGGACAACGTGTTTGCCGTAGACTGGCTTCACAGACTAGAATCCGATCAACCCTTTTATTTTCAAAGACATATTCGCGTAATACCTACTATGCTAAACATATCAATAACACCTATAGTCCAAACTGCCCTCCCGTCCACCACGGCAATACTTTGAAGCAACAAGCGAAAGAACCCACCCTAGCAGCCGAAAACTACCCGGATATCAAACCAAGCCCCTTTTCGGCCCCCCCTCTCAATCAGGCCCCAGCTCGCCACTAATAAACCCAACCTGCCTGCGATTCAACCCGGGCCCGCCGCTGGCAGAAGACAGGCTAGTGGCAAGGGCGCTCTGGCTTTCGACGAGCCTGCGCTGCTCGGCTATCCTCTGGCGGAACCTCTTGTCGGCGGCTTGGTCGAAGCGCTCGGCCTCCTCGCGCTCGCGCAGCCGCAGGCTGGAGAGCTGGGACGCGTTGCCGACGCGCTCGGAGCCGAGCTCGCGCTCGTGCTCCAGCAGCCGGCGGTGGCCCGCGTCGTCGGCGCGCGCGATGGCCTCGCGGTGCGACAGCTCCGCCGCCTGCCGCGCCCGCTGCTGCCGCAGCGCCGCGTTGAAGGCGTCCTCGTCTGCGCGCCGGCGCTGCTCGGTGGCTGAGAGCTCCGAGGCCAGCGCGCGCCGCCGCGCCGCCTCCTCCAGCTCCACCTGGTCCGCGAGCATCTTCTGTCGCGCGGCCGCGAGCTCGCGGGCCCGCCGCAGCGCCCGCGCGTGGTCTTCGTCCTCATCGCGCAGGCGCGCGAGCCGGGCGCGCCGCTCCTGCTCCTCGGCCTCCAGGTGCGCCGGAAGGCCCTTCGCACCGTCGGGCTGTGGACCGGAGTTGGCGTAGTAGACGTCGGCGCACCGGTTGTGGCGTAGGAGCGCCTGGAGCTCGGGCTTGTGGTCCGAGGCCGGGAGCACACGCTCGACGTACAGGGTGGGCGAGTAGGTGAACTTGCCGTCGGTGTACAGGTTGAAGGGCTTGTTTATGAACTTCCACATGTGCGCCCGGAGGAGAACCCTGGTAGTGGTTAGCGGGTCAGCTGACTCGAGGGCGAGCAGCAGGACAGATTTCCCATTCAACTGAAGGCTGATATCGGAGCCACTTTGGATGAGGAAGTTGATCGCCTTCTCCATCTGTTTTTCGCGTGTAGCGGTGATCTCTCCCACACCGGCCGCGTGAAGGCATAATTCGCCCAGTGCGCTGCGCCCCTCATGCAGCGGGCTCGGGAAGTCCGGATCGTGATTGTACTCCACTAGGACCTGCATAGCCTGCAGGTTCAGTTCCCGTGCTGCGTTATGTAACGAACCATCGTTCCTCGATGCCCCGGCAGCCAACAGGTTAGACATCATGATGACCCCCAATTCACCACCGATAGCGGACGCCATCGACAGCGGTGATCTGCCGGTTACGTCTTGCACATCGACCTCGGCGCCTGCTAATAGAAGCGACTTGACAAGATCCTGACGACGATTTTGAATGGCCACCATTAAGGGCGTGACCCGAGAGACGCGGGTCTCGAAGTCCACTTTGGCTGTTGAGTATATTAGCAGCTGGTATTTGAAATAGGATCACGCTACTTACCACCTCTGTCAATCAGCAGGTTGATGACGGCGCTGCTGATTTTCTTCTGAGGTTGTAACAGAGCCCACAAGAGGAGAGTTACCGGCTCGCCTTCTTCGACCTCCGGCATCACTCTGTAGGTAGTCATCTGCTCGTGATAGAAACCGACATCGAAAAGGGCTTGTAATATTCTGGTGGACCTTGGAAATTCCGACAGAGCTCGGAAGACGATGGGCTGGGATCCTGGATGGACGAACATGACATCAACTTGGTGCTGACCATCCTTGTGATCGGTAAATAGGGTAATGAGCTCATGAAGCTCGTCTTCCGACACGTTGGAATCGAAGATGCGCGAGAATGCCAGGGTGAGGGCCTCGGCGCTGGGCTTCTCTTCAAGCAATGTTCCAAGTAAGTCTGCGCGTCCTTGTAGGGCCGCACTCTGTAGAGCCTCCCCATGGTTGTAATTGACATCTGCGCCATGTCTCGCGAGGAGCTCTAAGAAACGGTTTGCCATGTCACTTGTGCTCGATTGCTTGGGGTTCAGGACCGTGACGAGCGCCAGATTCACTCCGTTTCCGGAGGCCCCTTTCTCAAGTAAGCACTTGGCTATCTCATACCCGTGCTCTGACAGCCAAGTGCCGACATCTTGGGATCCGAACGCCCTCTCGAATATAACAGATGCATCTGTGGTTGTGACGTTAGACTCCAAAAGCTTGGCGAAGGTGGAAGCATGCAACGTTCTCGTCGCATCGATTAATGTTTGGCAGCCATTCTCGACAGGCGACGCCCCGTTGGCGACCAGGAGTCGAATGAGTCTTTCTTCAGGCTCCTTTTCTTTCACTACTCGATTCAGCGTGGAATGTAGGGCGTCCGGAACCGGCTTCCCCGCCTGGAAAACCCACTCCATCACGGTGAACCTGGTGTCCCTGCTGAGATCCCAGCACGCATCTATCGCGCGGGCCAGGGTGGAGGGCGAGGGCTTTTGCTGGCGTCCGCCCACATTGACGATGCCGAGTAGCACCTCGAGGCTCCCCAGGAATGCGCTCCTTGTTGCTTTATCTACCGCCTCGCCGGCGTTATAGTCGGGGTTGGCGCCGTACTCCAACAGGAGCTTGAGAAGATCTTCCCCGCTATCGCCGAACCTCACGGCCGAAACGAGCTGGGCGTCCACCACCTCGCCGGCAACGCCCGTCCGCAGGAGCAGCTTGAAGATCTCGGCGCGTTCCTTGAGATCCCCGACCTCGGTTGCGGCTTGGAATCCTCTCTGGAGCGTCTGCTGGCCGACCTTATCGTTGCCGGCAAGAAGCATCTTCAGCACATTGGTAGCCCCTGACCGGCAGGCTTCGACTACGGCCTGGCCGCCCTTGTGCTCCGCGTTGGCGCCGTTCTGTACGAGCATCTTGCCGAACTCCAGATCCCCGTCCGCGGCCGCCGCGAGCAACGCATTCGATACGACGTCGCCCGCGGCGCCGGCTTCCAACAGCTTACCGCAGCAAAGACTACGCTGCTTTTTGTTCGTCCACTTGACCGCGCGCGAAAACGCGTCATTGAGGGCGTCCACCGAGAAGCGCTTTTTCCGGAGGATCAACTCTACGATATCCTGTCTCTCCTTCGTAATGGCTTCAGCTAGGACCTGACCGTCTTGGGTGTCTGCATGCGAGAGGAGAGTGTCGAGGAGTGGGATGTCGTCGGTATATGTCTGAACTGCGAAGACCAGGGCTCGGTTGGACTCGCTTGCTGGTATGCCGGCGTCTATGATTTTCTGTGCGAAAATGAGACGATCCTTGGGGTCACGTATGCGGAGCGCCTGAGGCATCGCGAAGGCTAGCGAGTTGGGGCTGGGTTTTGCGGAAAACAAGATATCCACTAGTTGCATGTTGGCAGCGGCCGTTGCTCTCCCTAAAGCCTCCGCATTGTTAGCATTGATGTCCGCTCCGTTCTCCAGTAACAACTTCAGTGAAGTAAAATCCCGATCCTGTGGGCGCGTTTTGACTAGAACTTTGACTTCTTCAATGACTAGGCCGGTGATGATTTCTTTCGCTTTGGTCCGCCGTAGGATAACATCTAATTTCTTAGCTTTCAAGGGAGAAGACGGAAGTTGGCCGATAGCTTTGAGGCCAGTTCTCAGGCTTTCATTGCTTGGTTGGCCCATCTCAATAACCATGTTAAGAATATCAGGATCCGGGTGTTGCACCGCATGAGCAACAGCGCTGCCTCCAGCGAAGTTCACGTCCGCGTTTCCTTGCTGTAGCAGTGTCCCCAACAGTTGCTTATCCGTTGGCGTGCTTTGGATCGTCGTAATCACTGCTGCCGACACCTCGTTGCCCCCTTTTGCTGCACCAGCCCGTAACAGCAGAGTGATCAGGCGTATCCTTATAGTCTCATCACTAACGTCCATCGCCTTCGGTATCGCCTTGGCTGCGACGTCGAATGTCGGTTTGTTGTTGAGGAGATTTTCTAATAATTGGCAGTCATTATGCGCGATAGCCGTAGTAATGCTGTGACCGCCGTTGAAATTGACATCAGCATTATAACGTAGAAAGAGGTGAATTAGCTTCTCATCACGGTTTGGCGGCTGCTCCTTTACCGCATTCTCGAGGGCAGAATGCAATGACGCCCCTGAAAGCCCAGCCTTGAGAAACAACTCGGTTATCTGGTAGCGGTCGCCAGGCGGTAGATCTCGCGTGCCAGAAAACACTTGAGCAAGGACATCAGGGGAAGGCGGTTTATATGCCAGTATGATGCCGGCAACCGATGCGTTGACTTCCCTGACGGCGACATGTAGTGCCAGTCCGCCTTTATAGTCCGTTGACGCAATCTCGTGCCGTTCAAAGATCGTAGTCCGTGAAACCTTTCTGAGGTTCTGGTCTCCAGTAGTTTTTGCACCCGGAAAGAATGGTGACAGTAGTAGTCTTACCGCTTCGGCATCACCTGCCTCTGCAGCGTCAACCAGCGCCTCGTCTAAGGATGGACCAGATGCCCCTTCGCGTAACAGCAGATCAAGTAGTGAATGTCTTACTTCAAATCTCAACCTTTTTGGTAGCAACCGGACACATTCAGAAGCGTGCCATGGGCTTAACCTGGATTTCCCGTTTAATAAGACTTTAACTAAGTCCACTTTGCCTTTCGAAACAGCTCTTCGGACGGCTATCGCATCTTCATATTCAAGAGATGCCCCGTACGAGACGAGTAGATGAACCATGTCGAGGAAGTACGTTGCGCTTGCCTGAACGAGCGCCTGAGCAATCGCATCTCCCTCGGCCCCCGCACATAGTAGAATCTCAGCCATAGAGATCTTCTCGTTCGGATTGATGTTCTGGTGGTTCACGAGTTGCGCGAAGGCTTCGTTGATCCCCGGCTGCATTGGTGGCTTGTGGCCGAGAAGGATAGCAAGAGCGAGATCTTTACGTCCCAGCCCTATAGCGGCTTTGAGCGCCGCGGCGCTGCCGTGATTTCCGTCCGCCGTCGACTGACTGAGACGTGCCACGGTCTGGAGACACCCAGACCGTGCTGCCTCGACCATTGATTGCGAGGCCCAAGGAACAGGTGGCCGGCCATCCGAGGCAAGTACGAGCGCGACTAGATCCGCCCGCCCGCCGGCAGCGCATGCTTCCCGAAATGCTTCCTGGCCGTCGGCGGTTTGCGCTGCGCTTGCCCCATACCTAATGAGTAGTTCGAGGATGCGCGCATTTCGATTGCGTATAGCAATCGGCAACGCAGTGTCCAAGCTCAAGGAATCGGCATAAGGCAGGAGCACCTCGACCATCTCGACATGCCCGTTCCACACCGCGGCCTGAAGGACTTGTCTTCTCTCCGCCAGATCAAGGCTTTTTCTCCTGCCCAACAAGTTGGTCCGACTTTTTTGTGGGGTAATAAGACTGCCACCGGCGAGGTTCAATTTGGATATGAGGGCTTCGGCCACGCCTGGTGAGCCTTGGTTTGCAATGTGGTTCACCAGAGCCGAGTAGACCTCGTTGTGTTCCCACGCCCTCTTCTTCGTGGTGAAAGCGCGAGAGAGGCCACCCTTCGACTTCTCGTTCTGCGACTCTACCATTCGTTGTCTCTTGAGTAGCTCTTCAGCGTACTGCTCATCGTTGTTCGTTCGATATGAGCGTGGCCGATCTGGCCTAGATAGAGGTAGTAAGGGGGCTTGGCCTATAATGCCCCATTCCGCACCGAGCTGACCTAACCGACCACGCCGGTCTTCTTGAACAGGAAAGTGTTCCATCACTCAAGCGGATAACGGCGCGCAATACAACTGTGGCCTAGAGTACCTCTAGCGACGGATCTGGTTACTCGCGGGCAGGAGGTCGGGTGAAGACGAAGAGCTACGGGAAGGCAGTTCAGGAAAGCGTAAAGAGGAAGACACAGTTAATCGACGTACGCCTTGAGAACGCCTTGAATCACCGAGTTCGACCACATTGAACGGATGATGAACCAAATACACGTAGAGAATGCCTGTCGCACATGTCACAGCCTCGTCACAACCCAGCCCTGAATTTGGGGGCTCGGATAATGTCACGGACTGCCGCCAACCCTAAGACTCTATGCACAGGAGTAAAACAGGACGAGTGCAAAGCGTAGCGTATTGATGAGAAGGATATTAAACCAAACTGAACAAGTCTCAATACTCAGAACAGGAGAGTTTGTACGAAGCAAACGGTTATTGGATTATTAAGGAGAAGTTAACGAAGCCACCATCCCGAGTTGGGATGAAGTTTGGTGGCGTTGAGCCTAAAAGGTTTCGGCGCTTTGAAATCAAATAGAGTTGCCTGAATTCAAATTCCCACTCGAAATCCAATAGGAGGTCGTTTAGCGTAGCGTTTGGTTGGATAGGCAGATTGGGGCAGTTCGAAGTAGCTGCAGAGTACGAATTAAGGTACCTTCGTCGTTTGCCGCGCCTGAAGAACTGGGACCGGCCGAACGACGATCCTTGTGCACTGCCCCGTTCATCCAGTATATAATGTGGTACGATTCCTGCATAGAAGACGGCCCACGAGGCTGGTTGCGCAAGCCGTCAGAATGTCTCCAGTATCCCATTCTTTCATATTCCTATTCCGAGAAATAGAGTTGCAAAGCGGACGCGTCCTGCGTGCGTAGGGCCTATACCGCCAAGAGGCCATTTTACGCAAGCTTCTTGGCAGCATTCTTCGCCAAACTTACGAAGTACCTCGTATACCGTGGCGTCGAACAAAGGTAAGTACGAAGCCATCATACTGGGTGCTAGCTTATCACCCAAGTACTCCATATATTTTCCCGGTATCTCTTATCACATGGTCTGCACCTTGTGCCTTATTCATGGATATCGCCCTCATCAAATCACTAAACTCCAACACAACTGACTATTGTCATTCTGTTATTTGTGATGGAATCCTGCTAGTAAAAGCCCGTCGTTATAAAGCCAAGTTCAGTTTCAAGGCCTGCCCAATTCATGCCGTCAATACCATAACCTTCATGATCTTGCCATTTTAAGCCTTCTTGCCTTTCAGGTTAGCCAACAACTCCGCTGGTGGGTCTTGGCGGTAGCCCTTAGGGTTGTTCGATACCCATCGCCACAGATCTGAGCAAGCCTGCTCCATCGTGAGCTCCGTCTTCCACTGCAGCTCCTCGTTCGCTCTCGTCGGGTTGGCAGTCAGATCCAACACGTCGCCCTGCCTGCGCTCTTTCACCTCGTAAGGGAGGTCCTTGCCGACCACCTTGCTGAAGGCCTTGATGATCTCGAAGACGGTGCTTCCCCGGCCAGAACCCAAGTTCCAAGCCTTGACACCGGGCTTGTTGTCCCGCAGGTAGTTCAGGGCCACCAGATGACCCCTGGCCAGATCAACAACGTGGATATAGTCGCGAATCGCGGTACCATCCCGAGAGGGATAATCTATTAATCTTGCGTTAGAAAATCAATTCCCGGTCGTGGACGTGCAATATTTGCTTACCGTCTCCGAACACCAACAGCTTCTCTCTTTCGCCAGTCGCGACCTTGCCCAACAAGGGGAGCAGGTTGTACGGAACGCCTTGAGGGTCCTCACCCATGATACCGCTAGGATGAGCACCACAAGGGTTGAAGTACCGCAGGTTGGCGCCGTTCCATTGCTCAAACGGCTTGCCCTGCTTCTTCGCCTTTTGACGCTCTGCGGTAATGTAATCTTCAATGATCTGCTCGACGATGGCCTTCGTCCGCCCGTAGGTGTTTGTGGGACCGATCGGGCAGTGCTCTGGGATGGGAATCATGTTCTCGAAGCGCGTAGCGTCGCCGTAGACGGTGGCAGACGAAGAAAAGACGATGTTGGTGACATTGTGCCTGTCCATAGATCGCAGAAGAGAAATGGTACCTCCGACATTGACCCGGTAGTATTCGAGGGGGATCTCGCCGGATTCACCGACAGCCTAGTTGTACAACTGTTAGACACTCACTCGGACTTCGAAGATACTACCGGATTGATAGATTAGAACGCCGTCGCAACTAACTTTGAGGGCAGCAAAGTGGATGACGCTGTCGATGGCGGGATGCGCTTCGAATATCTTGTCGAGATCTCCCTCCTTGGTAAGATCGGCCCTGTGGAAAGCTGGCCTCTTTCCGCAGATAAGCTCGATACGGTCAAGGGCGACCTCAGACGAGTTGTAGAGGTTATCTACGACGATGACCTCATAGCCATGTTCGAGGAGAGCAAGGGTGGTGAAGGACCCGATATATCCCGTACCGCTGCGCAAGTCAGACGTTAGCCATCACCACCACCTGTTCTTGCAAGGTCGGCATTTTTTAGGTTGAGATCTCGGTGATTGCGACCCTCGACGACCGCAACGCCAGACTGAAGATTGGGGTAGTAGACGACTCTTACCCAGTAACCAAGACAGTTCCGACCGCCATTGCAGGACTCTTGAGTAATGATGATCCCTGTGATTATACACGTTTAGTTTATTGGCAAGTTGTGCGAGTATGACAAGAAAAGGCGACGACGTCTCTAGAAGGTTTATGACAGGGTTTACATGAACACCTAACGATAGAAGGTTACGGAACCTTATTTAAGTCGCCGCAAGGACAAAAACCTTGAAGGATTCGAGCCTTGAAATTTGGAATTGGAGGGAGGGGTTGAGGGGTTCTTGATTGCTCGATTGGGGATTGTCCAACCGTACGTGGCCGCTGGCTGCCGATATCCTATGGGAAGCTGCGGATGCTTACCCCTCTAACCCCCCACTTGAGCTGCCCGTTCCCCCCTTCCCCCGGGCCCCCTAGCTTAATATACATATTGCGATCGCGTACTTGACTCCGTAACTGCCCCTCGATTTCGCCCTAACCCCCCTTACAGCAGCAACGGAACAGCGCGGACATCGCAAACCTTATCTACCTCCCCGTCCACACTTCTTATGCTAGCACCGAAGTCTACGAACTAGAGCACGGACACACATGTAGCGATGATGTCGTTTTCATTTCGATGCATGAATATAGGTATACTTAAGTACCTATGTACCAGAGGGTTGGATGCTTATCTACAAAATAGGTAATACTAGTAGATCTCTGCAGCAGCCAAAGCTTGTCCTATCCACCACTTTGCTTTTCATTCGCTTTTGCGTGATGATGGCGACTGGCCCCAGGTTCTCTTATCACATTACCTTCACCGCCCATCAAGGCTTTTTGCGTCGATCCTCTCTCGATTGTACCTAGCAGTTGGTCTTTTGAAAGCGCTGACTGCTTGGGAGACATCCCGGACTTATCCAAATAAAGAACGGAAACAGACACAGATGCTTGTGGCGCAGGATAGCCACAGCCACAGGTGGCCTTTTTCAGCCCCACCGTCTTCCAAGGTACCACTTGCATGTACACATGTACAGCTGTATTAGTCACATGTGTACGCGACGACGACGCGATCAGCTTGCCATGAAAGTGATGATGATGATGAATTAATTTGCCTATGGTTTTGCGAGTTTCGCGTTCCTGACTCGAAAACAAGTCTATCCATCTAGGGCTTCTTAAACCCAGGCATAGAATTATTATTGTTTGAAAAGCGGAAAAGAGCCGGCATTCCAGACATAGCTCTGGCCGGTTCATTGGGCCAACAACTCATCATTCCTCTTTCATCACCGAATCCATGTTCATGTTGCAAAACCCGTCTTCGGAAACTACCCGTTAATTCATACCGATTCAAACCCTGTCAGGGCCGCAAGCCACACGGAGCCTTTGTGCTCTTACCGAGTCCGGCGAATATTATCATTCATTGTAGACTTACAAAGCCATAATATCATTTGGTGCCAAACGCATTCATCTTGAACATCCAAGGCGGACTCCCTTCATTGAAGCACTCATCTACCTAATCCGCCCTTCAGATCGGCTTTCTCCTTTTTGTCGAGGGGTTTATCGCGCGACTTGCTATCGATGTCAATTGACAGATATTGCCTGAACACCCGATTCATCACGCTTTACTCGTGACCTGATGCAGCATCGACTCTCAGGATTCGGGATTAAGTATGTATTTGACCACGGCTCTCGCATCTGAACTACGGACCACTTTCTCTTCCAAACAAAATAGTTGTTCCCTTTCTCATTATCATGATTATGAGCACGTTCGGGCGACTCATCCTGGCACCCATCAATATTATCGGCCTTGTCTTGTTTGCGCTCTCTTTTCTCTCACCTAGCACTTGCACATCTCCTTGTACCGTCCGCTAATACTCATTCCCAGGCTCTTTATCCGCGCATCTTGTTCATTACATCAGTGCGGTCACATAGTGTATATTCCCAGTCATGGCGCTTGAAGGTCTTAGACATAGGGTCACGAGGTCGCAAGCTCAGGCTGCAAAGGCCTACAGAGAGCCTCCTGCGGCAGATTTACCGGGCCTGTTCCCTGTACACGATGGATCATACGGTGTTAACACTCTTATCAACCTCGACTCCCCCTCGAAAAGGGGTAGGGGTACCAGGAATGCTGGGCTTGCTAATGAGTCGGATGAAGACCGGCTATTCATGAGACGAGTTCATGGTAAAGACGGCAAGCGGTTCGATATGAAAAGCAATATCAGAAAGGCCATAAACCAGACCATAAAGAATGCCGAGAAAGACCACAATCCTGATACGGGTTTGCCCAACCCAGATGAACAGCCCGCTGGACAGCCCAGTGGACAACCCGCTGGACAACCCGCTGAACAGCCCGCTGATACCGCTAATACCGGAAACGCACAGCCCGTCGATGGCCCAAATGCTGAAAACACACGGCCTGGAAATACGTCAAATTCTGGAAACAGGAGAAATGATAACGAAAGACCAAATGGCCCACCTCAGATCCATCCATCGTATGGTTCAGATAAGAGCCCCCTACAACCCCAAGCGCCACATCTTCCCAGGTACAATGGGCCTATTTCGCCCGTTTCCGGGTCACGCCGAGATATTTTCGCCCGAAACCCACCATACACGCGGCCGGAGCTGCATGCCCAAGGCCAGTACGACATCGTCAACAACCGGCACCCGTCTGACCCCCCCATCGAGCGTGCACCACCTCCGTATGGGATGCCCACCGGACGCGGCTCGTCCGTTCCTTATTCCTCGCCTTCACGGCCGGACACCGCTCGAAGTTTTAATACCGAGAGCGGGCTGTTTGGGAGCGCAACTTTGCAAACACCTAGGCCCGACCCAGGTGCACCGAACCCGCGGACGGGTTGGACTGCAGATGACGAACTGAACTTCAGATTAACAGGCCGCCTACCTTCCCAAGAATCCGTGGCCTTTGGGATGCGAGACACTTCGCCGGACCAGCTGTCATACGGCCCAATTCCCCTGTTTTTACATCCTGCGGCCCATTCCGGTGGCAAGGGGAGGGAATCGGGCGGAGCCCCTGAAAAGGCCAACACACCTCAACCCGGCAGCAAGAATCCCGGCAGGCAACCTAAAAAAAGTAGAAATGAACAGAACCCAGACAATCAGCCTGTCAATAACAACGCGAGTCCACAACGGCTAAAAAATGATCCTAACCAGGCCAATCCAGACGCGAACAGAAGAGAGCAGCCCATTCCGGAGGAATCAAGTAACGCCCCTCCGGATAGCCCGGTGGTGAATAATCCACAGCCACCAGTCCCGGAACCTGCGAACAATAGAGACCCGCCTAAGAGGAGATCGCCCAATGAAAATAGGGCAGACCAAAATGCACCGGCAACTCTAAGCACGGCTGGGCTGACCGCAGACGAGGTGCAGCACATACAGGAGATGATTCGAGACATGCGACTGCCGCGACGAAGCAACCGGCACGCGCCACAGCCCCTTCCGGCGTTGTCTCTGGCTACGCTGAGCCCTGCTGAAATCGACGCGACTAAAGCCGTGGTGGCTAGCATGGGAAAGGATCAGGCGACCGTCCAGAAAATCATGGAGAACCTAGACACGGCCGAGCGACGTCCCACCTCTAACAGCTCGGGGAGTCGTCCTGGGAGTCATCCTGGAATTCCGAAATCTCGGAACGCGCCTCGTTCGGACCCTCGTGTACAGAATAGGGAAGCTCTATATCCGGGTTTGCCGCCCGCTGGCAGTAATGGCAATGTCCCGCCTGTTCCACCTAATCACGGACCCCTTCACAATAACCCGTCTCCTCCACCTGCTCCCGACCGCGATGTCCCGCCTGTCCCACTTCCGGGGCGTATGCATTGGATCACCCAAATCTGGCAAACATCGGCTCATTCATTCTTCCGGTGGGTATGGAAAGCTCTGACGGCGGCCGCAATAATGTTCATCATGTGGGCATTCTTTGGTGTCTTGACCAAACTGTCCAAAGGGGAGTCGCTCCAGTGGTACGGTGTATCCCAACCGAGAGCAAACATCGTCCAATTGCTCCCGGACTCTTCTGGCCTCGCCGATGCGCTTGCGAATCATAGGAAATTCTTATCTAGAGATGAGTGGAAGTTCGTATGGGGCGAATCGGACACCGGTGCCTGGCAGAAGAGCGGGTCAGCAGATGGGAACCTACTCGACGACGTCCAGAAGCACATTCCAAAGATGGTCCATGTGGAAAAGGATAAGAATGGAAAATTCAAGATATCCCAGGATTTCTGGCATGCGCTGAAGGGGCTAATCAAGTCCGAGGAGGACCTTTTCAAGGGGTGCAAGGGGTGTGAAATTGACGAAGAGCAGTTACGCGTAATCAAGTCGCGTCTGGAGAGCGAAGGGTTACTTGCAACTGGCTCCAAGAATAAAAGCAAGGACGGAGTCTCTACCAAGGATGTCGAACGTATCGTCGACAAATCGGTCGCGCGGTCATGGGGAGACTGGTTGGAGCGTAACCAAGAAGAGCTCAAGAAGTCCGGCGATGGTATTAGCAGAGACGAATTCATGAGGCTGTTGCGCGAAGAGATCAAGCCCTATCAATCACAGGTCCGGCAGGAGTTGGAGGGCATGGATGAGCGAATCAAGGGAATCATGCAGGAACTGACCAAGCTCCGAGACTCACCTGCCGCGCCCAGCGGGATGACCAAGCCGGAGATAGAAGCACTCGTGAAAGCCACCGTGAAGAAGGTCGTGGATAAAGCAAAACTGGACGCTGCCGTGAACGGCCAGATTAAGGGTCACGCGTCGGACATTGTGTTCAACCAAGTCAACTTCTTCGGCATTGGTTCCGGGGCGCTCATCGACCCGTCCAACTCCTCGCCGCCCTGGAAGTTGCCTAAGAACCTATTCAAGTCAAAGAAGTGGATGGACAAAGACGGCTACAAGCCACGGCCGCGGACGTCGGCGCTGTCGGCCTGGAGCGAAGAAGGGGACTGTTTCTGCGCTGGGCCGGACCGCAAGACCGGTGGTGCTGGCCCGAACAACATCGCGGTGATAATCAGCCGCAACATCATCCCACAACACCTGGTGGTGGAGCACATACTACCCGGCGCGACCCTAGACCCGGGTGCCATGCCGAAGGACATCGAGGTCTGGGTGTATATCGAGGACGTGGCGCTGCGCAAGGAGGTGACGGCTTTCTCGGAGGCGCAGTTCCCCAACACGCCCCGCGAGGTGGCGCTTAACGAGGGCTTCGTCAAGATCGGCCACTTCCTCTACGAGAATAAGGACTACGGCGACGGCGTCCAGGTCTTCAAGATGAG
This sequence comes from Monosporascus sp. mg162, assembly GCA_004155945.1. Classification (NCBI taxonomy): domain Eukaryota; kingdom Fungi; phylum Ascomycota; class Sordariomycetes; order Xylariales; genus Monosporascus; species Monosporascus sp. mg162. Next base: position 197,102 of record QJNY01000026.1, read on the forward strand.
TGACCAGCTCACCGAGATCGGTGCCATCACCAACCACCTTGTCGTGCGGGCCGTCAGCAACTACGGCGCCGACCACACCTGTTTCTACCGTCTGAGGATGTACGGCGATGTCGTGGAGCGGGAGGAAAATCCGCAGTACGCAAGCATGAAGTAGTTCTAATCCTGATCTAGAAGATGCTGGTCAGACCGGGAGAGCGAGTAGGCCCAGACACGACGCCAAGGTGGAGGGTGAGGAGGGGCGAGAGAGTTGGGCAAAAGCATCAGTCAGATTTTTCATATTCATTACAGTATTAGATCCTGGTGCGGTTGTGGAAACGAAGGCAGGTCAGGCAGGTCAGCAAGGGGGATCCGGCAGGCGAGGAGGCTATAGTATAACTGGAGTTGAGCGACCGTCTGTCGAGCGGGCCATGGAGTTTAGGGAAGATACCATTTCACTGTAGGCTACTTATCCAAGCTGCTTTTCCGTCCCATGTTACCGATCCAGATGTGATATGACCCGGTTTTAGTCTGTTCGCAGGCAAGACGGATGGTACGACACTTGGTTGCCTATGCGAAATATCTCCCAACTTCCACTCACGAACTCAGTACACGAGGCCTTGCTTGGTGGAAAACCCCTTATTATTGAATATGTCAGTCCGCCCATGCGGCTAGTGAGACCAGGCGAGTTAGTGGATTAGGTATGTACTTAAGCTATTTGGCGACGTACCTGCTAATGTGGGGAGCTTCCGGTATCAGTGACTGGCTGACTTACTGATAAGCGCAGATCCAAAAATTTCCAGGAAAGCATTCAGAGAGGCCGTCGATCGCCTATGGCGCGCTGATTGGCATCTTGTCGCATCGCCCGTCGTATCCCCGCAACAAGACAACGACACATATCGAAGGCCCGTCGCGATGCCTTCCCGTACGAGCGGACACGCGTCGCAGAAACCGCCTAAATTTAAGGAAGCCAAGTCACTCAAGAGGAAGAGGGAGCAGGAGGATCTCCAGAAGCTTCAGAACGCCGTCGACGAATTTGTACGTGGGGTTGCTTTCCTTGTCACGAGCAGCGACTGTATTGCTGCTATGTCAGGCGCAAATAGCTAACTGCATCCCCCTTGTTGTAGGACCTCAAATCAAATGTGACCAAATTCTCAGAACTTCCCTTGACAACACCGACCGCTTCGGGCCTCGGGGCGTCGCATTTTGAAAACCTAACCGACATCCAAGCCAAAGCCATACCCCTCGCGCTCAAGGGACGCGATGTCCTCGCGGCCGCGAAGACCGGCAGCGGGAAGACGCTGGCGTTCCTCGTCCCCGTCCTCGAGAAGCTGTACCGCGCGCGGTTCACCGAGTACGACGGGCTCGGCGCCCTCATCGTGTCGCCGACGCGCGAGCTCGCCGTCCAGATCTTCGAGGTGCTGCGCAAGATCGGCCGCCACCACACCTTCTCGGCGGGGCTCGTCATCGGCGGCAAGAGCCTCAAGGAGGAGGCCGAACGTCTGGGGAGGATGAACATTCTCGTCTGCACGCCCGGCCGCATCCTGCAGCACTTCGACCAGACGGCGGGGCTGAACGTGGATGATCTGCAGATACTGGTGCTCGACGAGGCCGACCGCATCATGGACATGGGGTTTCAGTCCACCATGGACGCGATTGTCGAACATCTACCCAGGACGCGACAGACGCTGCTGTTCAGTGCTACGCAGAGCAAGAAGGTCTCGGACCTGGCCAGATTAAGTCTGAAGGATCCCGAATACGTAGACGTGCACGAGACCTCAGAGACGGCAACGCCCTCTACGCTCAGCCAACATTATCTTATCACGCCTCTACCAGACAAATTAAATACCCTCTACGGATTCATCAAATCGAACCTCAAGAGCAAAATTATCGTGTTCCTTTCCTCCGGCAAGCAGGTCCGGTTCGCCTACGAGAGCTTACGGCATCTTCAACCTGGTATCCCTCTACTGCATTTGCATGGGCGGCAGAAACAGGTGGCACGGCTCGAGATCACGTCCCGCTTTACTGCAGCGAAATATGCTTGTTTATTTGCCACGGACGTGGTAGCACGCGGCGTCGACTTCCCGGCCGTGGACTGGATCTGCCAAGTAGATTGCCCAGAAGACGTGGACACATACATACATCGCGTCGGCCGGACAGCACGATACGATAGGGACGGGAAGGCGGTGCTCTTTCTTGACCCGAGCGAAGAGGTAATGCTTAAGCGTCTGGAACAAAGGAAGATACCAATACAGAAGGTCAACGTGCGGGAAAAGAAGAAGAAGAGCATCCAGGACCAGATCCAGGACATGTGCTTCAAGGACCCGAATTTAAAATACCTTGCGCAGAAGGCCTTTGTCAGTTACGTTCGGTCGATCCACCTGCAGAAGGACAAGGAAATATTCGACCTCAGCAAGCTAGACCTCGACGCGTACGCGGCGAGCCTGGGCCTGCCCGGAACGCCGCAGATCAAGTTCCAGAAGGGCGAGGACGCCAAGAAGCTGAAGAACGCGCCGCGGGCCCTGCTCTCGAGCGACTCGGAATCCGAGTTCGACGAGAACGGCAACCGGAAGCGCACCAAGAAGAAAAAGGGCGAGGTCCGGACCAAGTACGACCGGATGTTTGAGCGCGTGAACCAGGACGTGCTCACCAGCCACTACACCAAGATGGTCGGAGAGGACGCGCAAGCCGAGGAAGACGACGACGATGACGACTTCCTGCCGGTGAAGCGAGTGCTGCAGGGCGACGAACTCGACGCGGCGGCACAGGGCGGGCAGCTGGCGCCGGGCACCAAGATCATCGAGGGCCTCGGCGGCGACGAGCCGTTCGTGGTGGACTCGAAGCGGCGCGAGAAGCTGCTGAAGTCGAAGAAGGCGATGCTGAGGTTCAAGGGCAAGGGCGACAAGGTGGTGTTCGACGACGAAGGGAACGCGCACCACCCATACCGCATCCGCGACGAGGCCGAGTTCCTGGGCGAGGGCGACGCCGAGGCCCAACGCCGCGCCTTCGTCGAGGGCGAGGCCGCCCGCGTCCGCGACGTCGACGTCGAGGACAAGATGCGCGCCAGGGAGCGCATCCGCGAGAAGAGGGAGAGGCGCAAGGCCCGCGAAAGGGAGGAGATGGGTCTCCCTGCTGCCGAAAAGGGCCCGCAGCTCGAAGGTCTCGAGGGTGGCGAGGATCCCCTCGCGCTCTTGGCCTCGCTGCCCGTCGCGGGCGGGAGGAGCAGCGGCGATGAGGATGACGATGACGATGACGAGGAGGTGGAAGAAGAGCGGCGGCCGAGGAAGAAAGCGAAGAAGTGGTTCGAGGCAGATGGGGACCAGGGCGGAGAGGAGAGGGCGGAGAAGAAGAAGAAAGGGGAGAAGGGCGGTAAGAGGGTCATCGAGGTCGCGGGCGAGCCGGATACCCTGGAAGATCTCGAGGCGCTCGCTGCTGGTCTATTGGAGGATTGAGGTTACGCCTGAGAGAGGTAGATATAATTTATTGTTTATTTACTATATCTATCCTTGGACTTCGTTAGATCTGTACCATCGTACAAGATTTATTGTCTTTGGGTTTCTATGGATCCGTATGAATTTCGTCAACTTTACCAGATTTAAGATACTTAACGTTGGGCTGCGTTGCCCTCGTTTTGACGTAGTGAGCTTGCGAACAGGAGTGGACGAGGGTTATTGTATCAAATATCGCTTGCCTAGAAACCGACTTCCGCATTTGGATTTTGGCACGTCCCAGATAGGAAAGTAAAAATAAGTGTACTATGCGGCCCGTGCGGATGGGCCCGTCTTTTAAACCGCAGCCAATTTATGTGGCCGGTGCGAGACCGGGCAATGCCCAGGAGCCGTGGAAGTCCTGGAAGCCCTGGAAGCCCTGGAAGCCCTGGACACAGCCCTTAAAAAGGGGGCTATTGTGCTGCGACGCCCTCGCCAGCCGAGGCGCACTACGCGCGCGATCCAATGCGCCAGCACTTGGGAGCAAGCGGAGTGTGTCAGCTAATTAATTATAATTATGCGACTTCGGTGATTTTGTATGGGAAACGGCGGCGGGTTAGGGGGATGGGCGTTGACTGCGGGGCCATCTTAATTTGTAGGCTCTGTCCGTCCCTCCTCTAGCAGGCGAAGTCGATCTTGGATCGCAAATTTCCATTCCTTTGCCACTTTGTATATGAAGAGAGCGCATAGACAAGAGAGGAAGCCACAGGAGCATAGAATCATTGCTATGCTAACCCAAAGGGCTACCACCGACAGCAATCGACTATGCTTATCGGCCTGGTCGACAGCAACAGCAACCTGCAGTCCGCTTAGGACAACTGACCCAACGCCGATTACGAACAAAACGGGTCCGTAGAAGCGGGCAAAGTACGCCCCATATTGGTATTCCACCCGCTGGAAGTAAGACTTCCGAAGAAGGAACGGGGCGTAGAAGTTGAGTCTAGTCAGCCGAATTTCGCCATATGCATAGCGCCCGGAGACGTCGTAGTCAGTAATGTTGGCCAAGTCCGATGCGAAGTTGCTGAATTGCTCCCATGTGATGTCGTTCGGGATAAGGTGCAGACTGGGATCTTGGGCGATGCGAAGGTCGGATTCGTACCTCACCAGATAGAGGTATGTCCTGAGATAGCCCAAGGCTGCTCTGCGAATTCTGTCGACATCCTCCCCGTTGCCGATACAGTCTCGCCAAAATGCATACGAGATGATATACCGGGGGAGCGGCTTGATAAATATTCGATCGTGGAACCACACTAGGTGCAGCTTTGGATCTTCCGTTACGATAACGGCTCGCCGTTTTACCCTTTGCCGGTGGAGTGGGGAGATATTACTGCTGTCTTGCTTTGACATCCACCAGAGCTTGTCTGCCATGCGATCTAAATCCTCGGAGCAGAATTCTTTGTCGAGGAATTCTAACACCTTGCGTCGATCCTGGAGCAAGATACGGGGATATCCAGGCAAACATTGCGTTGGGGTCGGCGATGACTCTGAAGGTTTGTCTAATTCCGAGCTCAGCTGGTGCGCTAGTGCGAACGGCGGTCCCACGAGCGGGGATGTAGGTAACGGCCCCATCCGTTCGGCAAGGTAAAGTAGGCCCGGAGTGATTTTAAGCTTAAAACTTTATCGCACTCGGTGATATAACAGTCTTTTATGTGTTACCAAAGATCGCAAAGGCATTCATCGCCTGTGAAAGATTTGAGATTCGCAAGTGCGGGATGCCACAAGGCTCTTTCACCCCCAGGCTGACTTAGGATCTGCCGAAGATGCCTGCCTGTCTGCCTGCCTATCTGCCTGCCTTCCTCACCGATCTCGCTTAACACACACAGCCTCGCTTCTCAGGCATCAGCAAGCCTCTCAAATCTAGCATTTCCCTGCTGCTGCCGCCCTGTTTCGAGAGACGTTAGTCCCATCAATCGAGATAATATTGTGTATCGCTATTTATGTATTTCCATGTATCGCCATAATGTTCGGGCTTTTCGACAACACATTCATCCCCGGAGAATGGACTTGGCCACTCCTCGTGGCCCCCGTCGTCATCCTAATAACTGCAATGTCCCGTAACGCATTGTTCCGGAGAGCACCAACGCAGAAAGATAAGCCTCAACGACATCTGACTCTGCGCATCGATGATGTTCCGTCAGACAAATCTCGTGAAGCATTGAAAAACGACTTGAGATCCATCGCTACGCGGGATTCGGGCTTACAGGAAACCATTAATACCCTAAGCCGACTCACTCTCGTACGAAGGAACGAACACAGCGCCTGTGCTACTGCCAGTTTCCGCACATCCATCCCCGAGGACGTATTATTAGGACGACTTCGATGTGCCGGTGAAGGACTGCCGTACAGGTACGACTGCAAATTCTATGGCATTACGCCGCTTTACGAAGACGAGACAAGCACAAAGGTCGAGTAAGCATATTTCTACTCTCTGGCCAATTGCTCTACCACCTGCTAATTCGTCGCTCCTCCCTCGTAGTGTGATTACGGTACCCGGCCTTGCGAGCCATGCGATCGGGTCTTGGAAATCTCCAAGCAGTAGTGACGTCTGGCTACGAGACTATCTCCCCGTCGACTTGCCCAATGTTCGAGTTTTGCTTTACGGCTACGATACGAAGTTGTTGAAGAGCGATTCTAGAATATCGATTCAGGAGATGGGAGTTTTATTCTTGCAAGAGCTTAGGGCCTTTCGAGTGGCTAGCAATGTATGTGGCTTCTAATGATGTGCGGGTCAAAGCTCACTGTACAGCAGACCAACCGTCGCCCCATCATATTTATCGGTCACAGCCTAGGTGGCCTGCTTATCAAAGAAGTAAGGTCGACTATGAACCATCCGAGCTGGTTGCTAACTCGTTTGTTTAGGCACTTCTTCACGCTCGCAAGAAATCCATTGACAGGGCCAACCTTGAAGTGTCTAATGCTTGCTGTGGACTACTTTTCTTCGGCGTCCCAAACTTTGGGCTTCGAAACGAGCAGCTGCAGAGCATTGTCGAGGGTCAACCAAACCAGAACTTGATACGAGACCTGGTTGTTGACAGTGACTCCGAACCCTCTGCGTTCCTAAAGAGAATCTCCAACGACTTCTCCAACTGCTACAAGGGCCAATACCGTGTGGTTTCATTTTACGAGACCAAACACAGTCCGACTGTACAGGTGAGACATGCTCCGTTGTGCCAAGAGGGACGAATGCTAATGATTATGCTTCAGATACAACCGGATGGGCAATTGAGCAAGACCGGCCCCAAAGTACTCATGGTGACAGAGAAATCCGCTACGAGTACGGGTTTAACAGCGGTGCTCGATGAAGATAATATTGGCTTTGATACCGACCATTCAGGTCTTGTGAAATACGACTCAAGAAACCAGGGAATGTATCCCATCGTGAGGGAACGACTCGAGATGATCATTTCTGAAGATGTACCTCGAATTGCTAAACGATTTCAAGACAGTACGTAATCGATTCATCCCCCAAGAAAAACATAAATATACGTGTTAATATCTGGCCGTTAGACCTTACCTCCGACGAAAAGCGCTCGTGGAACAATCTAAATCTGCCACCCTACTCGTCCTTCAGAAATTCAGCTAAGCTTGCCAAACCCGAAAAAGGCACCCTGCAATGGCTCATCGAAGGAAAGGATCTTGATTGTAATAGGGACAGAAGCCTGCACTCACGTGACTTTCTATCCTGGCGAGACTCGAGCAAATCCGAATGTCTTCTCATAACAGCTCCTCCTGGACAGGGTAAATCGGTACTGTCGAATTTTGTTCTGCAACACCTCGAGAGCAACACTCCAGGAGATTCTAAAATCATCTACTACTTCTGCAACATCAAGAACGACGAGGCTTCGCGTAACGCAAAGTCTATACTGCGCGCTCTTATTGTGCAGCTATGCGAGAATCAGCAGCGCTTGTTTCGTACGCTTCCTTCGGAGCTCGCAGAAGATAGCTGTCGCTTCTTTTCTGCCTCTATCGATACACTCATGCATATATTTGAGAAGATGCTACGGGATGGTACATATGCTCAAATTTATTGTGTCATAGACGGCCTAGATGTTTACCAAGACGGAATGAATGACCTCATCAGTGGATTAACAAGAGTGTTCAAAGTCCCTGCTGAAGCTCAAACTTCCATCTCCAAGCTGCTGTGTACATCTAGACCAAACGAAGATGTATTGGATGCTTGGGGCCACGCACCACACAAAAACCTGCGTTGTAACGCTCACGATATCGGGACTTTTATTGACACGCGCGTCATGTCTCTGGGGAGCAGCTTCACAAACCATATGAAAGACACAATTGCACAACAACTGCGGTCGAAGGCTGAGAATACATTCCTCTGGATCGATGTGGTCATTAGGAAAATAAGATCAATGAGCTTCCCTTCCCTTCAGTCAGTGCAAGACGAAATCACGAACAGTTCCCAGTCACTCTACGAATTATACTACAGTCTTGTCCAAGGAGCCGTCCAAAAAAGCGACGTGCATGCACGCCTTCTCATCTGGATAGTTTATGCAAAACGTCCGCTTCGATGCAACGAGCTAGCGGACGCCGTTGCCCTAAGCCCGACAGACAGAGCCATGAGCTACGACGAATGCTCCAAATACAGGCCTAGTGTTACCCCCGACGAGATCCGTCGGAGTCTCGGCACATTACTAGATGTGGTTGACAGTACGGTATACCTCATACACCAATCGGTCAAGGACTTTTTCGAAAAAGAAAACCCGCTTCGGGATGCATTCGGTCCCATAGTCCCGCGGCTAGTTCCGGCATATGCCTCTATGGCGTATCTCCATTTTGATGATATTAGATATCCAATCTTGGGTGAAGAACTTAAAGAACGATTCCCATTCCTCCCATACGCTGCCGAATATTGGTATCTCCATGTGGAGTCAGCGAAGGACATCTATGATCAGCCCCTTCTACAGGGGCTTTTAAGAGAAATTGTGGATCCTGCTTCGAAAAAGATACAACTGTGGAGAAACTACGGATCTCGGGGATTTAAAAGAACTGTCTATTCGACTACCGAAGTTGCCATGCAACTCGATATTGGATGGCTGGCAGAATTACTACTGGACAGGAAGATTGAAGGACTCAAAGATGACTTTGAAGAAGATTGTCTTTCAAACGGCGCGCGACTAGGAGGACTTGTTTTCAGGGTACTGTTAAAACATGAGAGGACGAAAGAATTTGCACTGCCGGTGACATTGGTACAGGAGGTTGCTAAGCGTTGCAATGATGCTGCGGTGAGGCTGCTTCTTGAGGAACGCGGAGATGACATCCAGATTACGCCAACGGTGGTGAAAGCAGCGGCAGAGAATCCGTTTAATGGAGAGCAGGTAATAAGGCTTCTTTTTGAGGAACGCGGAGACGATATCGAGATCACGCCAGCGGTGGTGGAAGCAGCGGCAGGAAACGATAATGGAGAGCGGATAATAAGGCTGCTTTTTGAGAAACGCGGAGACGATATCGAGATCACGCCAGCGGTGGTGGAAGCAGCGGCAGAGAATGGGGGTAACGGAGAAAAGGTAATAAGGCTACTTTTTGAGAAATGCGGAAACAATATCGAGATTACTCCAGCGGTGGTGGAAGCAGCGGCAGCGAATGGTAAAATGGGAGAACAGGTAATGAGGCTGCTTTTTGAAAAACGCGGTGGAGAATTTAGGAAAGCGATGATTTCCTTAGGTCTCTAGATTTATTTTCCAGTAATGTACCGTATAATAGCCTTTAAAATAATATGATATAATTAAAGCGCTATTTTGTTTATTTTATATACGCCTTGTATTCTCTTTTTTAACGATACCTAGGTAAATTTGGGCATCTTGGAATTGGCTCCGTAACGGAACTGCGTGCCATACTTATAAGGCCTCGTCCCGCTCTTATTCTGGGTAGCTGTCGAAATGTAAAGCCCCACAACTATGGCTGGACACTATTTCTGTCAGCTAGCAGGGGGTGCGCTAGCACTCCCATATACGGAAAGGCTCCCTCTGATCGGAACTTATATGTTCCGTGGCTAGTCTCCATATAAACTGCAGTAAGCGATTTAGAACACCTGCAACTTGTCATGAATACAACACAACTGATGTCCCCTATATCCGACAATTTCAGACCTCATAGTAGCGGTTCTAGGTGGAATTATTAATATGAGAACAACTAATTACGTCAAATATAGTTATAAGAATTGAAAATGACGGATATAATGTTTTAAAAAATACCGGCGTCTAAATTAATTATATTATTTCGGAAATACTTAACCAATAGCATGTCTGTGTATAAGATGGCACTCCTGATGGTTGTCACGCATAGAAGATTTAAATAGCCGGGAAAAGAGTCAAGTTCAAGGCATTTCTGGGCTATCTGACTTACAGTGATGATAATCAGTACGCTAAAATATGCTATGCAAATGAAGATACGGGAAGTCACGCCTGCCCCGTCTCCCCGTCTCATGGTCCCAGACAATTCAAGATGAAGTGATACAAACCGTCGAATAACCAGGTTCGGGACCCGAGTCGACCGCGCCGCTGCTATGCGGTATTAAGGTACGTAGGTACCCAGTACAGTAAGACAGGGACACATGAAGGCCAGCGCGGAGAACTGCCTAGAAGTCTAGCCAAGAACCGGAACCCCGCCATTGGAAGCTTATCTGTCAGCCCCTGTGACTTTATTAAGGGTGCCCCCCCGCCATTACTTACTACTGTATGCATATATAATGGTATGTATTACCTGCATATAACGGACTCCGACTTGAACACCAATAGACGAAGAGACGACTGGCTCAGCCTCCCTTATATATACACACACGCATACATATATATATCTACGCACACACGATATTGCCATGCATAAATAGACCGAATCGTTAGCAGAACTGCACCGCCCTCGTGCTTTCCTTTCCTTCGGCCGATCGACCGACTGACTGGCTCTGGCTGACTGACTGGCTGGCTGGCTGACTGACTGGCTCCCCCCGCGATCCCATGGCAAGCGACATCGTATGAGAGAGAGCGACAGAGTAACTACCTACCTACCCTACCCAGAGCCCAGAGCCTCGTCGTCACCACCACCACTACTTGACGTTCAGCAGTCACCACCACTCTTGACACCGCCGACCACGACCACGAAGAGATGCCGGCAACAACGGCGGCGGCATTAGCAGCCGAACGTGCCGCGCCCCTTCCGGCGGCCCATGCTCCGCCGCTGCAGACCAACGTCAACGTCAACGGCGCCGACGCAGGTGAAGGTGAAGGTACAGAGAGCATGGAGGTGCTGTGTCGTGAGCTAAAAGCCAAGGTCGACGGGTTCCTGGCGCGCGAGACCGACGACCCGGTTCTCCGGTCCACGCAGGCGCAGGTGCGCGTCGGGCTCGGGGTTGTCGACGAGGCGCTTCGGAGGTACAGGTGCGTGTTTTCTCTGCGGTCTCTGGTTTTCTAGGTGTTTGTGGGGGGGAGGGGTGGAGAAAGAACCTCGGAGAATGAGAGGAGGGGCGCGATGCTGCTGGGATAGGAGGGGCTATGGATGGATAGGGCATTGGCTTGGGATGAATTGGCTGAGTTGAAGAAGATGAGCGAGTATGTTGTCGGCTGTTGGCTGACTATAAGCGTGAGAGCAGGCCCGTGGAGCTCTCGCTCTCGTACAATGGCGGCAAGGACTGCCTCGTTCTACTGATATTGATACTTGCGGCGCTGCCGTCGCATTTCCCGCCTTCGTCTTCCCCTTCATCTACCTCCAGCGCCTCTCCGAGCACGGCAACAGTAACAACCACTAGTCACCCGGATAGCGCCACCACCACAACCTCCGAAACCAATTCCTCCATACCCAACAACGACGCCTCTTCCTCTCCTCCTCCTCCTCCTTCTAAAACCACAGCAGCAGCAGCAGAAGGCCCCGTAAAATTCCCGACGTCCTTCCAGGCGCTCTACATCCGCCCGCCGTCGCCGTTCCCAGAGGTCGATGCCTTCGTGGCGTCGAGCGCGGCGCGGTACCGGCTGGACCTGACGACGAGCGACCGCCCCATGAAGGCGGCGCTGACCGAGTACCTAGGAGCCTCAGGGCCGGGACGCGCCGTGCGCGCCGTCTTCGTCGGCACCCGCCGCACCGACCCGCACGGCGCAGCCCTCTCCCACTTCGACGAGACGGACCACGACTGGCCGCGGTTCATGCGCATCCATCCTGTTATCGACTGGCATTATCGCGAGGTTTGGAGGGTGAGTGGTTTTCTTACTTCTCCCCTACCTTCCCGCTCAGGTTCTTCTTCGGTTTCTCGGTTTGGTAGTATACATAGGGGCTAGGTGGCTGACTAGGTGGCATCACGAACGAACAGTTCATCCGCGCGCTAGAGATCCCGTACTGTTCGCTCTACGACAAGGGGTACACGTCGCTCGGCGGCACCGACGACACGCACCCGAACCCGGCGCTGAAGAGGGATGAAAGGAAGATCGGGGACGGGAACCAGAGGTTCAGGCCGGCGTACGAGTTGATGGAGGACGAAGAGGAGAGGTTGGGCAGGGATCGGTAACCTTTATAAGAGGGAGGGTTACTGACGGCGGGGGAATCGTATAGAGCTGGCCAGATATAGGAGGAGCTAGATGCGCGAAGGCACAGGAATTAAGGGCTCAGTGTGCTGATGACACGCGCGTTTTGGATATCATAGACATGCATACAGGATAGAGATTCCAGATGGGCGTTTTTCATTTTTCAAACATCGGAGATCACAAAATGTACCCCCCGTACGAAACCGCAGGCAACGTCGAATTTTTAGGGGCCATTTCTTTAAGGCGCTCAGATAGACTGCTACGGCGTATTGGACAAAACTGGCTGGTCCACATTCACGTGGGATTGACGAGACTGCTCAAATGCGCCAGAATACGACAGGGCAAACGCAGTCGAAACGCCAAAACCGGGCTCAAATTCGACAGGCACCCTAAGGCCTCGACGCCAGGTGAAGGAGCATGAGCAAGGAAGCCGTGACTAACGGGTGCGTAGCCAAGAATTGCGGCTACATATATTACATGTTCACATTGCGGAGCTGTCTCGCATTCCTTGACTCATCGTCCATCGGAACGACAATCGTAGCTCTTTTTCTCCCTTTCGTTTCGCGGTTGGCCCGATGCGGATTATTGATTCTATTCCTGGTATTCATTTGATATTCCCCAGTGTCTGCTCAGTCTTGAAGCCCAAGGCGCAAACTAAGTCCCTCAAATAGGGAGAAAGTTGCACCTCACCGATAAAGCGGAATGAAGAAACATCCAATATAATATATCTAGTAAGAATACAGCAGGACGGCCACTAGATGATCACAGCCATGGGGATACTAATTCCTTCGCTATATAGAAGCAGTTACCAGTAAAATCTCCCGGAGGCCACGTCGGTTCCCCTGGTTCCATTTTCCGGGGTATCATATCTCTAAACCGACCATAATCTGGCCCTGCACATAACGACACCGAAAAGTTCTCTAAAGGCGAGCGCGCTCCTGCACAGTTGTCGCCTCCTCGGCGATCATCTCCGCCGCCCTCTCGGCGACGCCCAGCACGGTCACCATGGGGTTGATGGTGGGGATAGTAGGGAAGATACCGGCGTCGACGATGCGCAGGTTCTTGAAACCCCTCACGCGCAGCTTCTCGTCGACGACGGCCAGGTCGTCGCTCTTCGTGTCGCCCATCCGTGTCGTACCGCAGGGGTGGTAGACGGTGTGGGCCGCCTTGCGGGCGTAGAGGCTCAGCTCCTCGTCCGTCTGCACCTTGGGGCCGGGGGCGATCTCCGCCTTGATCCAGTCCTTGAAGGGCGCCTGCTGCGCCACCTTGCGCGCCGCCTTCATGCCGAACACGAGCGTCGCCGCGTCGTAGCCCTCCGGGTCCGTGAAGTACCGGAAGTCGAGCGCCGGCTTGACCTCGGGGTCCGCCGACGTCAGGTACAGGCGGCCGCGCGAGCGGGGGCGCGGGATGTTCGGCGTCATGCAGAACGCGTAGCCCGCCTTGATATCCGGGTAGCCCAGTCGCAGCGTGTTAAGCGTGAACGGGATCTGGTAGCAATGCATCATGACGTCCGCGATGTCGCCGTCCGAGATGCCCTGCGGGTTCGCCGCCGACTTCTTTGCGCCCGCGCCCGGTGGCTCGCGCCGCAGGAAGATGCCCGCATCAGAGTCCATAGTGGTCTGGTTCTCTGGGACAGGCTTCTTCAGCTCCCACATGATGATGCTCTCGGGGTGGTCCTGTAGGTTTTCGCCCATGCCGGGAATATCTCGGACGACCGGAATGCCGAGGGACGACAGTTGCTCCTTCGGTCCGATGCCCGAGAGCAGCATTAGACGAGGCGTGTCTACCGCGCCGGCAGCGAGGATAGTCTCGGTCTTGGCCTTCACCGTCCTCTTAGAACCGTCTTGGAGAGTCACGTCGATGCTGTTGACGCTGTCTCCCTCGACGTTGATCTTGGACACCCAAGCATTGGTGAGGACCGTCAAGTTCGGTCGCTTCTCATCCCCTCTCAGGATGGGGTGGATATACGCCACCGACGCGCTCGATCGCCTTCCGTCGTCCGGGTTGTAGCTGACGGAGAAGAAGCCGACGCCCTGCTTCAGAGAGCCGGTCTCCTGGATGTGCCTGTTGAAGTCGTGCAGGACGGGGATGTCCAGCGCCGAACTGCACGAGTCGACCCAGTCCTTGCAGATCTGGTTCCGGTGTCTCGAGTGCACGGGCTGGATGGTGTTCTTCAGCCGCGTCAGCACCCTCATGAACATGGGGAAGGTCCAGCCCTTGGCGCCGAGCGACTCCCAGATCTTGAGGTCGTACTCGAACGGCTTGAACGAGATCAAGGTGTTGTGCGAGGAGCAGCCGCCCAACACCTTGGCCCGCGAGTGTCGAATGTACGAGTTACCTACGCAGAGGAAGTTAAGCATTTCAAGTTACAGCGGCGTTTGATCGTTTAGGCTTAAGCCAGGCTTACCCATGGGCTGTTCGGTCGTGCCGTAGTCGAAGTCCAGCTCACCTCCGAGCAACTTCAGCCAATCCCGCAGGTTGAGAACGCGGTCGTCCATGTAGTCGCTGGGGCCGGCCTCGATCATGAGGACGTTTTTGTGAGGCAAGTACTCAGCCAGCCTCGCAGCGAGCACGCAACCAGCCGTACCTCCGCCGACTATTACATAGTCGTATTTGCCGACATCCGACTCTGGAAGCTGAACGGTCGTCATATTGATTAGTTACGAAGCGGTTGAGCAGTTTGATCTATGTGGAAGAATTACAAAACCATGGAATTCACTTGAATAACACGTATACGGTTATGTGCTGGGTAGAGACAGGATCAAAAAAATGTTCGCTCGCCCTCGGAAATTCGGAAGGCGAGTTGAAATGCTTAACTCGAGGCTGATAAGGGCTACCGGCCCATCAAGGGTCCTCCGCCAAGCCGCCGTGTAGTGCAGGCACTGTGTGTAGACTACGCGCGGTGTCCCACAAATCCTGAGAGTCGGATGGCCGGCTCGGAGCCCAGCGTAAGGGATCATCCCGGGTGATAACGCAAGGCGGTGAAAAGCAGCCAGGCTGAGTGTTTTCGACCGCCTATCACAAAGTACCACTTACACACACCGTTCCCATCTTCCCCGCGTTTCTTATTAGCCAGCAGCAGCAGGTTTCCAGGTGTGTGGTTACATAATTCCACATCGTACGACTAAACCAAAGCTATGCCGAGTAGGGCTTGCGCTAGCACGAAGAAATGGCCAGCGCCGCCTCCTACCTAGGTATCTGTTGGCAGACTAAAGATTACCGAAAAGATTACCGGGGCCAATCGTAGACTTAGGTATTCGCCTCTACGAAGACTAGACTAAGGCTTCTCAGCCTCTTCCTTTTTATGTAACGCACGGTCGGGGCTGGAGGCGCTACATTAATCCACTATTCTCCACTAGGAGCCGGGCACTCTCACGGATCACCGTTTCCACATATTCCTGAACATCCAATGATTGAACAGGATATCTCCAACTGGTCGTACTGTACAACGTCAACTAAGGATACTAGCGTTATAACACCCGACTCACTTTCAAACCTGTTTCAAATTAGCAAAAGACCTGGAGAGCTCTGTCCGAATCGCTCCGTGGTTCGGATGTATACGAGTCGGTAAATCTCTAACTGAGGAGGCGACAGCGAAATAGACGTCCTAAATTAGGGTACTCAGCATCAAATAGCAAAAGGTCTTTGGTGTGGCCCGAAAGAGATCGGCTTCACTGTAGTCAGCACCATGTCAAGTCGCGAAGCAGACCGCCACACATTCTACTCGGGGAAACCGCAGCCATCCCTGGACTCGCCCGGTCACATAGACTCCGTCGACCCGTCAACTGGGACCGCAGTTTGTAAGGTACACACTTCTTCACACCAGTCGATCGATGCGGCAGTCAAATCCGCCCAGGAGGCATTCCCGTCGTGGTCGAGCAAGCCACCAGTAGAACGGGCACGCATTCTGCAAAAGGCCGTCGCACTCCTACGCGAGCGCAATGACGAGCTCGCGCGGATCGAGACGCTCGATACCGGCAAGCCCTTCTCCGAGACGTCGACGGTGGACATCGTCACGGGCGCCGATGTGCTGGAGTACTTCGCCAACCTGGTGGCCAGCGGCGGCCTGAACGGCGAATCCTTCAAGCTCCGGCCGAGCGCCATGGTCTACACGTCCAAGGAGTCGCTCGGCGTTTGCGCCGGCATCGGCGCCTGGAACTACCCCATCCAGATCGCTCTGTGGAAGTCGGCCCCCTGCCTCGCCGCCGGGAACTGCATGGTCTACAAGCCCAGCGAGTTTACGCCACTTCACGCGCAGTATCTGGCGGGCGTGTACCGCGAGGCCGGGCTGCCCGACGGCGTCTTCAACGTCGTGTACGGTGCCGGCGACGTCGGCGCGTACCTCACGACCCACCCAGCCATCGCGAAGGTCAGCTTCACGGGCCAGGTCAGTACCGGCAAGAAGGTCGCGGGCGCCGCGGCGGGCGGCATGAAGTACGTGACCATGGAGCTCGGTGGCAAGAGCCCGCTGGTCGTGCTACCCGATGCGCACGTCGATCAGGCTGTCGACGCCGCCATGTTGGCCAACTTCTTTAGTACGGGCCAGGTCTGCACCAACGGCACGCGGGTCTTCGTGCCGCGCGCCATGAAGACAGAGTTCGAACGCGTGCTTCTCGACAAGATACAGCACGTGCGCCCCGGCGACCTGTTCGACCCCGCAACCAACTTCGGGCCCCTCAACAGCGCCGTCCACCGCGAAAAGGTCCTGGGCTACATCCGCCGCGGCCTCGACGAGGATAAGGCGACGCTGCTGTGCGGCGGGCCCGAGCCGCCCGCGGACCTGCCGGAGCGCCTGCGGAGCGGCTACTGGGTCCGCCCCACGGTGTTCACGGACTGCACGGACGACATGGTCATCGTCAAGGAGGAGATCTTCGGCCCGGTCATGTGTATCCTGACCTACGACGGCTCCTCCGTCGACGAGGCGGTGGCGCGCGCCAACGCAACGGACGTCGGGCTCGCCGCCGGCGTCGTCGGCCGCGACGTCGACCTGTGCCATACCGTCGTCGCCCGCCTCGAGGCCGGCATCACCTGGGTCAACACCTGGGGCGAGAGCCCCGCCGAGATGGCCGTCGGCGGCTGGAAGCAGAGCGGCGTCGGCGTCGAGAACGGAAGGCGCGGCCTCGAGGCCTGGGTCAGGAATAAGAGCACCCTCGTCGAGATGGGCGGGAGCGTGCCTACTGTTTTTGCGAAGTTGTGAGTTAAGTGGATGAGTGGGTTTAGGAATGGTGGGAGGGAGGAGGGGGTGGGAGGTAAGGAGGTAGGGGCAATCGGTGTGTGGTCGGGTGTATGATACTTGGTGGAGGAACAAAGGGCAGAATGACACGGGGATGGCAATTGCTTGATACGCGCGATTGGAAGACTTCTAGCTCCAAGAATGGCACTGGGAGCGTCGTATGTCGTCTGAATATGGAAGTCGAAATAGCTACCGCGCTATCGTGAATAAATTGTTAAGACGAGGAAGACGCCTCGCCTGGTTTACTTCTGGCTCTGTGGTAAAATTTTCGATGCATTCCGGTAGTGGCCGTGCCCCCCTTTCTCAAGTGTGTAGCCGGTTTACAGTAACTTCAGGCCAGAGTGCCTAGGAACTCGGCTTCTATGGCCCTAAGCATGGTATCACGGAGTTCTGATGCTTGTCGGAACCCCTTTTAACAGCACCGGGTTGGATCTCTATGGATATATAAACTAGCTTGAATATGTCTCTTGTATAATTTCTATTAACGTCCCACACAAGCGAGCGAGCCACACAAGCGAGCGAGCCACACAAGCGAGCGAGCCAAGTTTCTCAACTTTCCAACCTTCCAACTTTGACCATGAATTTCTCAACGCCAACAACATGGAATGTCTTACAAAAGAAGCTAGGATGAATTTAGCCATCCAGGCTAGAAAAAGAGACCCGAAACTTTCTTTTAAAAAGTTGCATTCTATATATGAAGTCCCCGAATTTATTTTGAAAGCCCGATACCACGGTCGATGCGCCCGAACCGATACTGCCCCCAATTCGCGAAAGCTGACGCTAACCGAAGAGAAATTAATTGTCGAAAAAATCCTTAACCTAAATACGTAAACGTTTTCTGTCCGGCTTCAGTACGTTAAAGATATGGCCAATCTACTGCTGGCCCAGCGCGTTGCAGAACGTATTGGAATTAACTGGGCGTCGAACTTTATTAAACGGCAAAAAAAATTTTAAACGCGTTTAAATCGGAAAATCGATTATTAACAGGTCTTATACGAAAATCCAAAGATATTCCGCAAATGGTTCGAGTTTGTTCGGGTTATAATCGCGAAGTACGGCATCGTAAAAAAGGATATTTACAACTTCGACGAAACTAGATTTTTAATAAAGCTTTTTATAGCAACAGGTATAGTAATTACTAATACCGAAAAACGTAAAAGACCTAAACAAACGTATTAAAGAAATAAAAAATAAGTTATAGTTATTTAAGTTGTTAATTTCCAAAGTTAAGCTATACCGTTATTTGTTATTATAACGGGAAAAAATTATCTTAAGTTTTAATACCGTAATAATTTACCGTTAATAACCGATTAAAAAATTACATTAAGTAATAATAATTAAATAACAAATAAATTAAGTTTCGAATAAATCCAGCATTTTAACAAACTGTAACGAACCTGTTATACGTCCACCTGGAGGTATGAGCAGTATCCGAAAGGGGTTCTTGATTTGCAGGTAACAATAGGGCGAAGAATGATTTAGAAGTTTGTTCGTTAAAGAGATTTGCGGACTTTTCCCTTAATCGAAAAACGACGCCTTTAATTAAAGACTTAGATTGATAGCTAAGGAGCGAATTTATTTGGATGTTATTTACATAGGAAATTATTAGTTTATATATATATCCTTCCGATTTTGTGGTTGTGGTGGATGTATTTGGATGTGTTCCATATTTAACAAATCCAAGTATATTCCTTTATGGTAGTTATGGATGGATGTGTTTTTTATCCATCAAATTTAAGCATAACCAGGTACATAAGGTTTTTAGCCGAGATTTATCCGTTGCGTCCAAAACTTTTGGAGCTATTTCGATAATCTTCTTGGTATATCCTTTTTTTATATTAGTCGGACGTAATATTATTTTTTTCCTTTTAGGATCTTTGTCCTAAAGATAAAATAGGTAAGTGCATTTTTTTTTTTTTTAACTTTTTGCATATGGTACAACCTTTGTTTTATGATATCGAATCGGATTGCTAAGCTAAAAGGGCGTTTTCGTTTAGATTAGAAACTTTCCCGTAAAAGTCGGGTTACCTGGTTTAAAAAATTTGGCGATAAGCATTATTTTTATTTTTCGTATATTCGTTTCGAAGAAACAAATTGTCGGTTTACCGCGGGCGTTTTTTTTTGTAACAATTATTAACGCCGTTAACGTCGAAACTGTAACGTGGCGATAATAAATTCTTTAAACCGAATAATTTAAGAATAAAAACGTTTTTAAAAGGAGTAACGGGAAGTAAAGGATTAATTATTAATTTTTTAAAAACGGGCTGAGAAAAAAATGGATAATTTGCGTTAACGTTAAAAAGAAGAAATGTAGGCGTTCGTTAATCGGTTAAAGCGGTTAAAGTTTTAGCAGGACTTTTTAAAACGTCGGGTAATAAAAATATTGAACGAAGGTTTCGAATTGGATTAATTGGAGGAAAGAGAAAAAGTAGAAAATGAACGGCGACGGGCCGTTGCCGCGCAAGTACAGTTTGCCTTTAAGATTGACGCGATAATAAGGGCGTTTATTTCCTTCGATTAGAACGTTAGGAAGTTAGATTTGGGTATTAGGCCGTTGTTACCTGCGATTTTGGTTGCGTTAAAGACGGTCGGTTAGGATTTTGGCGATAAAACGTTTTAATTAAGTTTTTTGCGTTCGTTAAGTGCTTAAAGAGTTTTTAAATGTTTTTTTCGTATAGGTAGTTCTTTTATTTAATTAAATATTGGACCTTATTTTTAATTACCCTGGAATTTAATATTCGTTTAATTTTGTACTTATCGTCGTTTTTTTCGACTTTTAAATTAATTTTTAACGGTACGTTTTTAAATATTGGTTTAAGTAAAAAAATATGGAAAATAGGGTATATTTTTATTGTTTTAAGTAATAACAGTCGGTAATTAGTTTTGGAAATAACTTTATCGATTTTAAACGGATTAAGCTTTTTAAAATCGAACTTATT
Source organism: Monosporascus sp. mg162 (assembly GCA_004155945.1). Lineage (NCBI taxonomy): Eukaryota > Fungi > Ascomycota > Sordariomycetes > Xylariales > Monosporascus > Monosporascus sp. mg162. The sequence continues at coordinate 217,260 of QJNY01000026.1, forward strand.
ATTAAATTTTTTTATTTTAATTTAAAAAATGTTCGAAGTTACGTTTTGTTTTTAACGTAACAAATAAACTTTATTTCTTTTTAATAAAATTGATCCTTTAATTCTTTTTTTGTTATAATATTGGGTTATTTTTTGTTAAAGGAATCGTAATTTATTTTATAAGCGGATTTATACCGTTTAAATTTTAATTATTACTGTTTTTGCTTAAAGAATTTTTATGGTTAATTTTAAAGCTTTATTTAATAATTGTTTTGGCCGTTAAGTTTTTGCTTAGTAATTATATACCGTTATATGGGAAAAAAAATTTATATTTTCGTTAATAAAGGTATTATAAATTATTTAAGTTAATGGAAAAAATTTAATCCAGTTATTTTGTTAATAATTAATATAGTTTTTTAAGTATTACTTTAATATTTGATTTAAACGTTTTATTTGTTTATTTATTTATAGGTAATATGTTGTAAAAAATTTAAGCTTAACGTTTATTTACTTAAAAAAGCTGGTATTAAATTTTAATATAAAAAATTTATTTTTATTTAAAATAATTTTTTTTAGTATTTTATGTTTATCGAGGTAATATCGGATAAAGGCGTAAGTTAATTATTCTGCCGTTACGTTTTTTTTAAAAGGTAAGAAATATTTATATTTGGTAAGTTTGTTAATAATTATTTATATTCTATCGTATTAAATTCTAGTAACGGGGTTTTTTGATAAAGGTAAACCGGTAATAAAATTTTAAGTAATAATATTTTAAACTTTTTTTGGAATATCTGTAAATTATAAAAGTTTATAAGGTTTATATTAAGTTATTTTTGTTTTGTTATAAATATTGTAATCCTTAATTACCCGCTTAATAATTTGTCGGAATTTTGGAAAATTATATTTTTCCTGTAATCGTTTAATAATTTTGAAAATATTTTGATGTTTATGTAACGGATCTTTATGGAATATTTTAACGAATTGTTTTTATTAATTTCGAGGGATATAAATTTTGTTACGGTATAATAATTAATTTCTAGGTTATTTATTTAATTATTGTACTTTTTTTTGCTTTTCCTTATTATAAAAATTTCGGAATTTTATTAAAAATTTTAAAGTAAGTTGCTTTAGTATTTTATATAACCGTAAAGTACCGTTTTTAAACTGTCGCAATATTTGCATTCGGCGTTTTAAGATCTTAAAGTTGTAATTTCCTTTGCGATTTAAAATATTTGTTTAAATATTTTTTTTCCCTTTAATATAGTAAATTTAAAAATTATATTTTAATAAGAAAATTATTTAAATTTCGTAACGTTTATTTAACTTTTAAGTTATTATAAACCAGATAAAGTTTTTGTAATTTAAGTAAATATTAAAAGGTTTTTTGATTTCGTTAAAAAAAGGTTTTTATTTTTTTAAAAGCGTTAATAATCGCTAGTAGCTTTTTATCGTAAATCTTATATCGGAATTTTACGTTTCGAAAGATTTTAAAACAATAAGTTATTAGGTATTATTTTTTATTATTTTTTTGTTACTTTAAAATTACGTTTAAGGCATAATTTAAAGCGTTTATTTTTAGGCGTTTCCTTTTATCGGCGTTAGGTAATTTTATTATTAGCGTTTTAATAATTTCGTTTTTAAATAATTAAAAAATTTCTTTAGCTTTTTTTAAAAATTCGAATTTTTTTTCGATATATTCCTTAATTATAAGTTTTGTTAATAATTTGATAATATTTTTATATCCTTTAATTAGGTTACGTACGTAACCCGTAAATCTTAAGATTTGCCGGATATCGATAACGGTTATTTTATTAAAAATAAGCCAGTTTTTAATTAGCTTTAATTCGAAATCCTAAATCTAAATTTAACCGGAAATAAAGATAAATTTTAAATAATTTAATTTCTGCGTATATTATATATTTTTAACGGGGTTAATTCGGATATTCGCTTTATTTAAAGCTTTAAGAACTTAAAAAATATGTTTCTTATATTTTTCCAACGTTTCGGAATAAATGAGGATGTCGTCGAGGTAGATAAAAATATATTTATTTAGGAATTTCCTAAATATAATTATAATTAAGCGTTAAAAATTAATAAAGGCGTTAATAAATTTTAAAGGCATAATTCGGTATTCGTAATACCCGTATATCGTTCGAAAAGCAATTTTTTATTTTTTTCCTTTTGTTATTTTAATACAGTAATACCCGTTTCGAAAGTTTAAAGCGGTAAATTATTTAACTTTACTTACGTTTTTTTTTAAAGTATTTATTAAGGTTAAAAGATAACCGTTTTTAATGGTAATATCGTTTAGCTGTCGGTAATCGATTACGCGTTAATAAACCGGATTTCCATTTTAATCGATTTTCTGCTTACCGTTTTTAATTTTGGGTACTATAAGTATAAAATATCCTACGGGAAATTCGGATAGCTAAATATAACTTTTTGTTAAATTTAATTAAATACTTTTCTATAAAGCTTTTACTTTTTTTGGATTTATATAGTAAATTTTATAAAACTTAAAATAATATCCTTTTTTAATAAGTATGTAATAATTTTATTATCCGTATAAAAGCAGTTCGTAATTTTCTTTATCTTTAAAAAGTCGTTCGAATCGTTAATATTTTGGAAATATAGTACTAACAAAATTTAATACTTTAGTTTTTCGGATTATATAACAAATTTCTTTAAACCCTTTTTTAAAAGGAATTAATTAATAATTTTAAAAAAGTTAACAAATTTTCCAATTAATTAACAGGTTGCTGGAATTAAGCTACGGTATTCCCAAGATAACATTATAACCTGAAATGTCGGCAATATTTAAGGTAAAATATTTTTAATACCTTTAAATTTATATTAGAAATTTTTTAATTTCTTTAAAGATTCGTCCGCTATCGTACTAAGAAAAATTTCCATCAACTATTCGTAATTTGTAGGACTTTAACTTATACCTCCAAAAAATATAATATTTTTTGGCTACTGCTGGCGAAATAAAGTTATTTTTTGCTCCAAAATCAATTATGGCTTTAAAAGTTTAGCTTTGGTACTAAATAGAAATTTCGATCTAACTTCGTAATCCTTTTCTTACTTTATATAAGGTCTTAATTCGTAAAACTTTTTGATGCCTTAATTTCGAAAACCTTTGCCGTTTTTTAATTTCGTAATTCTATTCGTTAAAAGGCGTTTCCATTCGCAGGCTTTTTTAACTGCATATTTGGTACACTTATCGTCCATGCAAGTATACCACTTTCGTTAGCCAATTTAGCATTTCACCTTAATAATTTTTACTTTTAACGTTTAAAAAGGCTTTCGATTCGAAGTTAAAATTTTTACAGGGCTTGCTTTTATATCTAAAAGTTCATGCATTAAGTATAATATAAGGGTATAACATAAGCAACCCTAAGCAATAGCTTTTCAGCTTTAATCCGATTCGGGATGCAAATAACAAGATCGAAGGTATTCGGGCTATCGAAAGATTTCGATGCATTTATAGTCGTTATCAAGTTCTATAAAAGTTTCTTCGTTTTAACCGGGCTAATAATCGTTATTTTCTTTAGTTCGAAAATAAATTAAATAATCGTTATCGTTACAGGCCGAAAAATAAAGAAAACCGTACTTTTTAATAGAATCCTATTTAAAGGTTTCGGTTTTAAAATATACCGCCCGTTTTAAAAGTTCACTAAATTTAAGAATTTTCTGCCTATAGTTATCGGAGCGCATCTAGCTATATTCGTAATATATTTCGCACTTCTGCATATCTAAATAACATTCGTATCTTAACTTTATAGCTACTTTAAAAGTTAATTATCCGGGATAATATTTATAGGCTTTAGCTATTTAATTTTGGCAAATCGGGTAACGTTTATACTTTAGGTCGCCGCTTAATTCATAATAAGTCGTCGCAATGGTATATTCCTATTGGAAAAAAATGAAATTAACTTCCTTTTTTTCCTTACTTTCATTATTTATTTCTTATTCGGCCGTTCGGACCTTTTTTAAAAAAAATTTCTTCTTTTTTAAAGTTCCTTTTAGCTAAAAAACGATACTCGTTCTTATAGTAACCTTTCTTGCCACAGTTAAAACATTTAACATTCGATTTATCCTTTTTAAACTTCCTTAAAATAATATTCGCTTCTTTCTAAGTTCTGTCCTTATTTTTGCTTCTTTAAAACTTGCTGCTAAAGCTTCGATCATTCCTTTTTTTATCGGATCTCTTTTTTTCCAAATACCTTTTAAAGGTATGTCGATCGGCAATAATAATTTTATTAATATAATCCTGGAAAGGGCCAATTTTAAGTATTTTATATATCTTATCCTTAACTTATAATTTCAGGCCGTTATAAAAAGAATAAAACAATACGTTTTCTAAAAAATTAAAAATTAATACAAAACGATTAAATTCAATCGCATATTCGGCTACTAACTTAGTTTGCTAAAAAAGGTACAACTGTTCGACCGCATGTTATTTTCTGTCGGAATTTTTAAACAAAATTTGCATTTTTTCCTCAAAATATTTATAGTTGCCGAAAACATAATTAATTAAGTCGGAAAATTAGTTAAGGTAATTTATAAAATAATCGTTCATAATAAGTTCGGATTACAAAAAAACTTTTCCAGCAAAAAGCTAAAAAATAATTATTACCTTTTAATAATCTTCCGTTAAAGAATTTTTATAAAACTTAAGGTAAAATTTAACCTAAACCAAAAATCCTTTTATATCCGTGGTACCGTCGTAAAGTTTTAAAGGGGTTAACTTATAACCTTTAACTTTTAGCATTTCATAATAAGTAAAGGGTAAAATAATATTCTCGCGAAATTAATTCGCGTTAAATAAAGGTAATATCGAAAATTTTTGCTGTCGAGCGAATCTAACATTTTCCTTTTTTATCGCCTAAAGTTTAATTATTAAGGTGCGCAGCTTGTCGTTAATCGTAAATTCTTTTTCCTTACCTTTCGGGCTATCGGATTCCTTTTTTTCCTTTTCCGGTTCGTTTTTTTAAACCTTAATAATTTCCTTAAAAGCCGGGAAAAATTGTTATAAAAAAAAAAAATCCTTTTTAAAACCGAATAATAAAGGGGGCCATATTATTAATTTAAATATCGATCCTTTATTGGCTAATAATGGCGATCGGATATATCGTTTGTTTTTTAAATACCGTTTTATAATATCGTTTTCATTAAATTTAAGAAAGCTTATATTTAACTGGACCTTAAACTATTCGTCGGCTATTAATTAAGGAACTATCAAAATATAACGAACCTATTATACGTTTACCTGGAAGTATAAGCAATATCCGAAAGGGGTTTTTGATTTGCAGGTAATAATAAAACGAAAAATAATTCAAAAATCTGTTCGTTAAAGAAATTTACGGACTCTTCCTTTAATCGAAAAACGACGTTTTTAATTAAAAACTTAAATTAATAGCTAAGGAACGAATCTATTTAAATGCTATCTATATAAAAAATTATTAATTTATATATATATTCTTCCGATTTTGTAGTTATAATGGATATGTTTAAATATGTTCCACATCCAACAAATCTAAGCATATCCCCCCATGGTAGTTATGGATGAATATGTTCCTTATCTATCAAATCCAAGCATAACCAGGCACACAAGGTTTTTAGCCGAGATTTATCCGTTACGTCCAAGACTTTTGGAGCCATTTCGACAATCTTCTTAGCACATCCTTTCTCTACATTAGTCGGACGTAACACAAACATATTCGAACGCGTACGAAAGGTTCGAAACGTTTTCTTATCTTCGACGGCCACGAAAGTTATTATTTAATAAAATTCGAAAAGTATTACGTTAATAATAACATTATTACGCTTTATATACCCGCGCATTTTTCGTATCGGTTTTAACCTTTTAACGTATCTTATTTTTTTGTTTTGAAATACGCTTATTCGCGTTATATCGAAAATTTAATACGACGTTATTATACCCATATTGCCAAAGAAGATTTTCTCGCCGGCTTTTACGACGCGTTCTAAGCTGCCATAACGTCCGATAATATCAAATCTGGATTTGCGAAAGCTGATCTTATTCTATTTAATCCTAATAACGTTTTTCCCGAATTGAAAGTTCTTTTAATTGTGCCTACGCCGACCGTCTCCCTGCTAACCTTCGCCGGTTCCATTTATTCCTTACCCGCAAAAACTCCTAAAAATATTAAGAAAGTAACGTAGCAATTACGTTATTTGCAAAAAAAGATTAAGGATTAACAAAGTAGCTCGTTAAATAAAATAATTAAATCGGTTTATTTTTTAATTAAAAGTTATTTATTAATTCTGTACGAAAATATTTTTTTTCGGGAAAAAGTTACTTAATTACGCAAAACGAACCATATTTTAAGCAAACGTTACAAGATTAAAAATAAACGTTTTTAAGAAAAAGAAATATTTATTATATAAAAGGGATAAGTTCTTCTAACTTAAAAAGAAAAAGGTAATAAAAAAATGCAGGCATTAATAATTAAAGGGGGTCGTCGCAAAAGAATTAAAATTAAGGAACGGAAATATAACGTTTACGGCAAGCCTGGACATAATGCGCATACTTGTATAAAAATTATAAATACGTTTAACGAAGAAAAATCCGATTAATTTGAATTAATGCGATATATTGTTATTAAGTTATTTGAATTTGTTGTTGCAAAGTACCAAAAAAACGGCTTGCTCGTTTATATAGCTCGTTCGCTTGTATAGCTCGTTCGCTTTTGTAGGACGTTAATTCGAAACTTACGCAATTGTACGATTAAAACAGACGTTTCCCAAAAAAAGGAATATTTGCTATATAGGATAAACAAGGTCTTTAAGCCAGCAAAAAGGTTATGGCAAGGAATTGCTGCTAATAGCTGCTGAAGTTGGTTGGTTGCGGGCGGGTTAGCAGGAAGGAATGGCAATATCGCGCCCGTAACAAGCTTTGATATAATACGTGCACTTATCTAAAAGCTGTAGATACGGTTGGCGAAAGATAATACGATTGATTGGAATCAATGGGATGTGTTGTGGTTGAGTTATTTGGATTGATTGTTGCGAGGTGCCAAAATCTGGCTCGCTCGCTTGTGTGAGACGTTATGATACAGAGTAATTATAAGTTACTCAGCCAATTGTACATACACCGGGGTGTATTCAGTTTGTACGTCTAAATGATATCTTCATGATACATTAATATACTTTCATCCGTCTTTTTGAATCCCGGACACCTTGATATAACCTTAACGTAATAGGGGGGTCTATTTACAGGTGCTCTTTTTCTTTAGTACAGGAAGCAAGCAGCATTGCCTACGACCGAAACAACCTAGCATAGAGAAATCACATTTTTCATCCACCAACAGCCTCAAGTTAAGGCCTGCCTGCCTGCCTGCCCGCCTGCCTGCATAACTCTTCGTCGTCATTGTCGCCAATATGGGCAGAACACACCACTGTCGGCGGCCATCATTGTCGCCTATCGAAACGGCAATACCAACGACGACACCAGGGGCTAAAAGCAGATCCGAATCTAGGCTACAAGATCAGAGTCCTACTACACGACCTCCGCAACCTCGCCAAGGACCGGGCCGCCGAACAGAGGACCCTCAGTACCACCGACGAGCTCTACATTAGCGGCCCATACTTCACGCCCGACGAGGCGGCCCGCGTCAGATCCGCAGTCGTCGACAATGCCTCCGTGGACAGCAGCGAGGACCAACCGGAAAATTACCTACCGGTAGACGTCAACGGTCTCCGGGTGAACGAGGTCATCCAGTCGAGTCTCGCCGGCTTCTTCGAGAAGCGCAGGGCGAGCGGGGACGCGCGCCCCTGCGGGCCCCATGACATGGCGCCGATTTTCCAGGCGGTTTTCGGCATCTCGGAGGAGGAGCTGCGGGATGAGAGGTTCTCGTCGCGGTTAAGGAGACAGGGACTTCCGCGGGCGGCTACTGGATACCCGGAAGAGAGCCACCGACCTGGAAAGGGGGGTGAGACAAGGTAGTGGGACTGCAGGAGAAGACGAAGTCCCAGAACGCTCCTGTAAGAGCGTGTAATAATAGGTTCTCGTTAGATCGTGCCTGGGAGAAATGAATAATCAGCTGTTGGCGGTTGGACCCTACCTACCCGGCAAGCATCACGGTATTTGTAGCCGATGATGGTATAGCGAAAAATAAGGCGCGCATTTTCAAAAGAGCCTAGGAGGTGCAGTGGCAGCACACCATGTTATGCTTATACAATCTTCACTTCTTTTCAACCATCATCATTTGCTATGAATTATGTTATACTACTAAACCGTATTTGTATAGTCAACTGCGGAGGCGCTCCAAGACACGTGGTCAACCCTGCACCTATTTCGTCTTGATTCGTGGTCCCTTCCGGGGTCGAGACGTCGTAAGAATTGGGCGTTGGAGTTCATGTCTTTCACATAGAGCTATAGTAACGTCCCCACAATATGAGCACACTTGGCACATGCCAGCTGGACAGACCCCCATACCCCGGCCCTGGAAACCTTATCGGTTGGCCCGAAGCTCGGAATGTCAACAACAGCCAAGATAAGGAAACCACCGCTCTTCCATATACTTACAACATTGGCATTTCAGGTCTACGATGCACTAGTCGGGCATCCTGTCACCCCTCTTCGTTTTCTTTTTAGAATCCCTAAGATGCCGCAATGTCTCTCTCACAGACCAACACCTCAGTGGCACGCTCGAGATCGCTGCGCGTCCCCGCCGTCAGTAAACCTGCCTTGACCGCTCCCACGGCAACAGCAACGACAACGGGGTCAACGAGTTCGGGTACCAACTCGGTGCAGGTACCCTGTTCAACCTCTAATGTAGCACTATTTCTTACGAATCTTCGACTACTCGAGCTCGACCTCGAACCGGATTGGCCCGACATAACTCTGACGACGTTCTCTGCGAAAGATGCCGCCGGTGGACAGAAGAAACGGATCCAGTGCGTCGAGTGGGCATTGTACCAGCTCTTTACGCTGTGGGATCACGACGAGGCGCAAAATGTACGATGAGGTTACTGTGCTCGAGGCTGCTTGTCAAATATGCTAACGGTGAATCAAGAAACTGCGGCCCTTCTTCCCTCCCCTTGACCAAGTCCAGTCCATCAACCTCCGAGCAGCGCTTCTCCGCGGCCTCGAGCAGGCAAAGAAGAACGGCGTCCTGGGCCGCGATGCCGTCGTGCGGAAGACTATGCTGGACGAGTGCAAGGGCGAAAGACTAGGGGAGGTCCTGGCCGTCTTCTCCTCGGCCGTCCTCAAGAAGCTCGTTGCTGAGCGTGCCTTGAGCGGAGGCCTGGAATACCGACCCACCATATCGGAGAAGATCTCACTCGAGAACTGGGGTTATACCGGCGATAGGACCGTCCTCAACGCCCTGTTGTTGGCACACAAGGTATCCCTTAGCTCTCTTCTCGCTAAGAAGGGCACCGCGCGACAGAGGTATAAGGAGTTCGAGGAATTGTTGTCGTCTAAGGAGCGCGGAATCATCCAGCGGAAAGAACAGTCCAATACTCCCAACGAGGCACACCACCAGGTTGATGCCTCTACAAAGGAACAGGTACGCAGGACCCTGAGGACAAACTGGACGGGGAACGACCGGTGGATAGATAGTCTACTATTCAACGACACCAGCCCACCCAAGGGTGGTTTCCTAGGCACAGACTTCGACGAGATCTGGGCTGGTGTCGAGAATGGACAGATTTCGGACATAGAAAGCCAAAATGCCGGCCTCCTCGAGCAGCTCGATGAGCGAGTCCGTCTGCAAAAGGCCAGGCTTGAGAAATGGAATGGCTTTCGCGTGAAGATGTTTGGCAACAATCCTTCAGGATCCCCTCAGCAGAAGGAGGACGAGAGCAAATCTAAGATTCGCGGGATAGAGTTCAACGCCCATCAAAATCTCACCGTCGACCCGAAGGAGACTGAAGAAATTTCCAAACGTGTCGCGTCGGTGCCGGGGGAATACGCCAAAATACTCGGGGACATGAAGAGCGAATTCGACAACATCACGAAGGCAAAGATACCTGACTTCTCCAGCCTACTCAAGGCGTCGAAGCCTGAACATGGCCTCGGCGGCTTTCAACGCATTAATATACCTAAGAACACCGAGGAACCCATTTCTGACCTTAGCGACTGGGATGATGGAGCAGAGAAGCCTGCGCCGGAGAAGTGTGGGCCAGAAAAGCCTCTCCCACCCCCGAAGCCGGCAAGGCTCTCGGGAGGTCGCGACCGTCGGAACAGCCAAGGCGAACCCAACCCAGCGCCGGTCACACGACGGGTTCCACAGTTACGCAGGACTGAAGCTAGAGCTGCTCTAAACGGCAAGGCTGACCCAGACCACCCTGATCCCGCTCCGTCGAGGCGGGAGATTTCGCGCATTGCTCGCCCGCCAAAGGAACGTGAGCCCGGTGATACTCGTCTCCAGCCTCCCGCGAGCAGGGCTACCTCGGGAGAGATGTCACCGATGCCGCTGGATTCACCACCGTCGGACAAAATAAGGCAAACCGCCACGGCAACACCACCGCCGCCGCCATCCGAGCCTTCACCCCCGCGTCTCGTCTCCCCGACCCAGGCCCTCGCCGACGAGATCCTCGCCTCCATGTCCAACGCCTCGCCCACGCCCGGCAAGAAGAAGCAGCGGCACACGCTCTCGCTAGCGGAGCGGACGCGCATGTCGATGACGCGCGCGACCTCCTTCAAACGCGAGGATGACAGTGACGACGACCGCACGTTGGACCCCTTCTCGTCGTCGCCCTCGAGGAGGAAAGGTGGCCGCGGCACTCGCCCGCATAGCAAGTCCGAGCCCCAGCCCCCTTCCACTCCCGCCGCCTCCATCGGCCCCGACGGCGACGAGTACGAGGACCTCATGACGCGCACACAGCGCTCGATGGCGGGCTTCGAGGCGGCGCGGCAGCGGGCACAGCTCGAGCGCCGCCGGTCGCAGCGCCGGAGCCGCATGCCGCCGCGCAAGGACAGCGGCGGCAGCGGCACCGGCGACACGTCCATCATCGACGAGCTCCTGAACGACGCGGCCCGGTCCGTCACAGACCTCGACATGGAGACTGTTTTTATGAGCAGGCCTAAAATCAAGGCCAGTCCCCCGGGGAGCCCGATTAAAGGCTGGGGGGATATGTGAGGTGCGTTACGGATGATTGGTGATGGGTGGTGAGTGATGAGCGAGTTTTGCGGGACACAGGAAGAGGGGGCAGTAGTGTGCGTTGTAGATGGTGGTTGCGATATATATGGTGTAGGAGCGGAGATGGGTGTTTAAATTGAGGCTTTCTGTTAGTCTGTGAGATTATTGTCCGATCGCAATTGATGTGTTGTTTTTGCAAGCCAGTGATTTCGTATACAGTTCGCCGTCCTCCCGTACCACACTCAGAGTCTCCCGGTAAACGGTAATCTGGGTTGTCAAGACTCTGGCTTAAGGTAGACTCGGCCATGATAGAAAGGAATCCAGCGGCATCTCCTCCATAAGCCACTGTACGTCGCGGGGCCGCTCGAAGTTACAACATAAAGTATCCTACATACTACGCTAATCTCTATTGTTTTCTAGTGATGGTGCGTTGGGCTTGCGAATTATCCCTTCACTTAAGTACGCTTATGATACTCGCATTTTGGGTATGTCTCGCCGCCGTGATGTGGCCCCGTGTAAGGCCGGTGAAGAACTTTCAGATATCCATTAGTGTTCCAGGCATGCAAGTCAAGGGCTCCCCTGATTCACCCTGAGCTATCTATCTACGGCGTGTGCGCACGTGCTGAAACTGAGTCTGTCGGCCTCACGCGCTGGTAGTCAAGCGACCCCAGGGTTCGGCGTAGCGGGCATACTAACTGCCCAGGCATAACCACTGAGCTAGATCGGCAAAGCCTACCTGGAGTACGGGAAGGACTGGGACTAATGGATCAAGTTGAAACTCTTCCTTCACCGGACGATGAAGTAGTGCTCCACTGCCCTTCTCCCTGTCCTCTCAACTTATGACCGGGCGGCCGGATGGGAGACGGTGCAGGCTCTAGCTAAAGTAGTTTCGCTCGCTTATATCCGGTAACTGAAATAGGGTTTGATGATAATGAACTCCGGACGATGATAATAATTACCTACCTTGTTACGGATGGTAAAGATCTCTGACGGTTCGCGTCGTTCTAGAAAAAGGAAAGTCTGGTGGAATTATATATGCTTGGCACGAGGGGATATACTCAGATGCGTAGACGGTTATAGGTAGCTTAGCTATTATGGTTAGAGCCAGACGGCGAGAGCCAAGGGAACGTGGGAAGGGATAGGGGGGCGCCCCTAGTACAATAGAGGAGACGGCGAATATATCCAGTACTTCAGAAATCGCGGACCGCAACGCGCAATATCATACCCAGTAACTCCAGGATGAGTAGGGCATACCCGGGGCGCGTCACGACGTGGGCTCCGGCATGTGACTCGGGCCCTGGGGCTGAGGGCATGTGAATGAGCGTAGACCAAAGCTAGGGGTTGCCTTAGGTAACAAAATTGGAAACTTCATGTACGATTATGCTGCTGGTAGCGAGGTATATAGCTTAGTCGGCCACTGTCGGTTCCTGATGCGTATATCCTGATATTTTCCCTCGACAGCTGATCGCCACGGGCAGAGAAGAGGTGTGAATCGTCGATACCGCGTAATCCGTTGCACCATTCTCCGAGGGTGTTCTGCTGTTATCGGTTTCTTGGGCGGATAGAGCCGCAGGCAAGATCGAGCAGCGCAGTGCGCGGTCTCTGTCATAACCACTACGAGCGTGACGAGCCTCCCCCCGCCCCCGGAGGGAGACACGGTGCTGGGAAGATTCCATGCCCATGGACAGCAATGAAAACCGCTGTTCACAACGACAACTGGAAATAGGCGAATCTATCCATACCGCAGGAAAATTTCCGAGTCTGGACTGGTTGAGCTTCGGCTCTTCATTGGGGATTTGAGTATTAGAAGGTTCCATACACCCATCTGTTGCCGGATCACCCAATCGCCTTGAGGTCTAGTCGTTGGATCTCCGTCAAATACTCTTCAGATAGTACGATCGTGATACAGAAGTCAGCAGTTCATGGCATGTTTTCTTCTGCCCTCACAGTCACAGCTTCCAATGAGTCTGGCGAGCCCAGGTAAGTTTAGTCGGATATTGGCGTACTCAATCAAGCTTCCCGGCGTTGTCGCTTCGCCTGTCGCGTCGGCTCGGCTTTTGCTTGGTGGGCCCCTATCCTTGGCGTTCAGCTAGGGGGGGATCCGTGGGGTACCCAGGCTCTCCAGTTCTCCTCATCTCCTTTCGGCCTCTCCGCACCAAATCGGCAAATATCCCCGCGAGATGTGTGGGGCTCCTCCACAGCAAACTCCCAGGACCCCAGGTGCCTGAAGCATGATGTGGCGAGTTCGGCCTAGCAACGATGGGGATACCTTCCCCTAACCACCACAGATAGACGGTCCCCGCTTGATTACCGTCAGCTCGGGACGGGGCACAGGAAGAATTTGCGGGGGAAGCGGTGTCGCCCGTGTCAGGTATGTTGGGGAACTATAATACGGCTCCGTGGCCCGCCGTGACTTGAAAACTCTTCCCAGAATGATCCGCATCCCACAGCTTCGCCAGGAACTGAGAGAGCGAATCAGCCAACATGGGTGGATTCCGAGCCATCGAGGATAGGCCCACGCCTAAGGAGGTCTACAACTGGCGCCTCTACTCCGAGTGCATGATCATCGCTACCGGCTCGCTGCTGTGAGACTAATACCCGGCCCCGTTCCCAGTTAGAGTATACCCGACTCCGAGCTGACAGACATCCCAGTTTCGGCTACGATTCTGCATTTATCGGGACCACCATCTCCCGGCCGTACTTCAAGACGGCGTTCGGCATCACGCCCGAGAACGCGAACGACGTCTCCAGCAACATCACCTCGGCGTTCCAGGCCGGCGCCCTCGTCGGGGCGCTCCTCTGCTTCTTCGTCACGGAGAAGATCGGCCGCAAGTGGGCCCTCGAGGCCAACGTCTTCGTCTTCCTGGTCGGCGCCGTCCTGATGACGGCGACGAGCGGCAACCTCTCCATGATCTACGCGGGGCGCGTGCTGACGGGCATCGGCTGCGGGGCCATCACGGCTACCGTGCCGAGCTACATCGCCGAGCTGTCGGTCCCCTCGATCCGCGGCATCCTGACGGGCATGTTCGAGATCACGTACCAGGTGGGCTCGCTCGTCGGCTTCTGGATCAACTACGGCATCACGCAGAACATCGCCGTCGACAGCCCCGCGAGCTTCCGGATCCCCATGGCCGTGCAGTTCGTGCCCGCCGTGCCGCTCTTCGTCGGCACCATCTTCCTGCACGAGAGCCCGCTGTGGCTCATGCGCAAGGGCAAGACGGAGCGCGCGCGCAGGGCGCTCGAGGGCCTGCGCCGCCTGCCCGTCGACCACCCCTACGTGCAGGAGGACATCCGCGCCATCGAGTCGCGGCTCGCCGAGGAGGCCTCCATCTCGGCCGCGTACGGGACCGGCCCGTGGGCCTTCTACCGCGGCGCCATGAAGCAGTTCTCGCAGAAGGGCATGCGCAACCGACTGGTGCTCGTCTTCTGCGCCTTCGCCCTGCAGAACGTCTCCGGCGCCGCCGCCATCAACTACTACTCCCCGACCCTGTTCGGCTCCCTCGGCGTCACCGACGTCGCCCTCTACACCGGCATCTACGGCCTCGTCAAGGCCGTGGCCTCCATCATCTACTACGTCTTCTTCATCGACATGCTGGGTCGTCGCCGCCCCACCATCGTCTCCTCGATCGCGTGCTCGTTATGCCTGTGGTTCGTCGGAGCCTATGTCAAGGTAGGACATCCGGCCGATATCATCGAGGTCGGCGGGACCCTTTCGGATTCCACCGCCAAGGGCGGCAAAGCCGCCGTCGCCATGATCATGATCTACTCCACCTTGTAAGTCTATACGTGCCTCGCGCCGCCCCCCCAGGAAGGAAGCCGACGTGCTGACGCTGACGGTTCGTAGCTGGTCTTTCGGTCTGAACGGCATCCCGTGGATCGTGTCGGCCGAGATCTTCCCCGGCGTGCTCCGAAACTTCTCGGGCACTTTCGCCGCCTTCATCCAGTGGGTCGTGCAGTTCGCCCTCACCAAGGCCCTGCCGTACATCTTCACGGCCTTCGGCTACGGCACCTGGTTCTTCTTCGCGTCCTGGATGCTGGTCGCCAGCATGTGGGCCTTCTTCTTCCTGCCCGAGACCAAGGGTCTCACACTCGCCCAGATGGACGTCATCTTGTACGTGCACTCCGCCTTCATCATGTTCGGTTTCCCGTGAGCTAACTTGGTTTCTGTTACAGTGGCTACAATTGCGATGGCTATCGCGGCATCCCTCACACGTCGGTTTCGTCTGAGCTTTCGAAGCAGGATCGCGACATGGCTGTGGCCGAGAGCAACAAGGCACATGATGCCGATCATGTCGAGACTGTTTGAACATTGCATTGATTTGCAATCTGCCTGAAGTAGTAATTACAGTTGGATGTACAAGTGAGATGAGATAATCGATTTACATTACATTAGAAATCGTATTATGAGTCGAAATTCAAGCGACGCGTGAATCGGCATGGGTGCAATCGCAATCCTGAGTCGGCCTTGGTAAACCTAAGCAGGGCTGTGGGGTGGTCATGTGATTCGGGGTCCCAAAAAAGGGTTCCCACCACTCCAATCGCCCCAACTTCTTACATCTGTCAGCGTCCCTATAAAGACTGAGCACGCGTATTGGCCATGAGCCCCCTCATTTTGGGTCAAAACTTGGCAGATTGCTGGGCCAAAATTCCCTGCCCAAGGCTCGATTCTGGGCTTATACAACTTAGGATGGCCCAGTTCAAAAATATCCAGGATTTGGCTTGCACTTGGCTGTCAGGACTGGTAGTTACTGTCGCTGTATTAGCATTCTAGAGGATAACAGAAAGCTGATGCCTAACGTTACTTAAATGCCCATCAAGAAAGCCTTGCACACTGCCACGAGTCTAATCTAATCCGAACGAGTGTAGCTAGCCATTAAGAAGCGTTTTCCCCAGCTCGGGTCCCTTCATTGAGGAATCAGGAAGGTGACTTTAACCCTTGCCCCACACCATCTTCATCTAGTATCTATCAGGTACAACTGACACCGCGGTTCTTTGCAGTTCTCCAACTACAGAAGGACGTTTAAATATGCTAAACGACAAAGGTCAAACCATGGCTCCAAAGAACGGCGTCAGACTCGAGCCACCCCCTTTCCATTCCCCCAAACTTCGCCTCTCGCTGCAAGACGAGGAACACGACACCGGACTCCCTACTATACTCGTCGATAAAGACGAGCGCCTCTGGCTGTCCCACCACTCCATCAGCGAGTGTCTTCACCAAGAACTCGGTGTCGAGCGACTTAATCGCATCCACCGGCATCTGTGGTGGGCGGGCCGCCCGGCGGCCGCCCGGCCGCTCCACCGCCAACGAATGCTGGGCCGCGAAATCGTCCCCACCCAGAGGGCGGACTTTCACCTGCTCTGGGCCGACCGGCGCATCTTCGTCAAGCCGCTGCCGCGGTATCTGCTGGACCACGACTTCTGGGAGAAGCACATTTGCCCGGACCCGGCTTTGCATGCGCTTGCGTGCGGGCTGCTGGTATCATATACATGGCTGATACGGTACGATACCGACCTGACGTTGGCGAAAGAGACACATCTCGTTGACGCCCGGCTCGACTGGCCGACCTGGCGGCGCTTTGTTGAGAATCTGGCCGAGGGGGTGGATTTGAACGGCACCGCGATGATCAATTCGCGGTACGCGTACGGTGAGTTACGTATCAAGCGCCTGAACCAGATTTACCGATTTGCCAAGCCTGGAGGCCTTCGAGACGTCGTCAGCGGCTATGCGTCTGGGTACGACTCGTACACAGGCTTTTTTCGCGAGAATTTTGGCTGGATCGTCACCCTCTTTGGATTCGGGTCAATTCTTCTGTCTGCCTTGCAGGTAGGAAATGGGCTCGAGAAGCTGGAGAGCCATGAAAAGTTCCGTCGCCTGTCTTGTATTTTGACCCTACTGGCGCTTCTGACTCCCTTTGCTATAGCTGCGGTGTCATTGCTGCTGCTTACGTGTCTATTTGGGTATCATTTGGCTCAGACGGTTCGGTACCATCGAAAGAAGGAGCAGCTGCGCAGGAAGTGGAACGAGAGTATTAAAGATCGACTAAACAGTTGAACGGTTCGAATTAACCTTTTACGCCACGTTATCCCCCTACACGGACCGTACAGAGCCTCCGTCACGCAATGGGAACCTTTGATGTATCACTTTAGGTGCCTTGACGGCGAAATCTTGTAAGCGAGCCTTGACCCATTCGTATTCCTCCTCATACAGGCGGAATTTCACCAGACCAGAATGATCTTTGTTCAAGCCAATCTGCCGCGTCTCTTGCTCCCATGGCCGCCCTTGCATTGCCGAGTCCATGTCCACTAGGACGGTGGGCGGCCCTGTCATTTTCCAATTATCTCCGATCTTGACATTCCATTAGCAATGGCCTAATACGGAAAATCACTGGAGACCTTACTCGCTCAGCAGTTGGGGACTCTTGCATCTCAAAGAAAGAAATAATCTGGGAGTCTTCAAAATTAAACGCTTGAAGGAAGTTCTCCCGCAAATTGCGTAGCACTTCTGATCCGGGACGGAGACTCTCCAATAGATATCTATTGGGCTGATCTCCGACCATGGCCACTAAGCTTTCAACATTCATTCCTCGATTTGGCGTACCGAAAGCCATGATACCGTAAGTGGCATGAAAATTTGCTCTATCGGATTCGTCTCCTTTGCTCATGCTTAGCAGCGCCTGGGTAATGAGTAGACCCCCAAGACTGTGCCCAATTAGCACGAGCGGACGCTCCGGATTAGTCCCACTGGCGTAGTTGCGGATACTTTTCAGGGAGACTTGGAGCTGCCGCCCTAACTCGGAGATTGTCTGGAATGAATTGCTCTGGTGGAGATGTGAATCATGACCGTAGACGAGAATCCGAGCGGCAGGCAAATCTCGAGGCAGAGAGTCTCGGAGCCACAGGTGATATCCACCCCGTTCCTTGAAGGAGCCGAATGCATGACCTCCAAGACCAGATACGGCGATGACACTGGAGCATATCAGTTGTTGTCCGCGTAAGACTTGGGGTTCCATACTCAATTTCTGTTTCTCTCCCTTCCGGTTCGGCTATGGGAGTCAAGCCTCTGAAATGAACGTCGAAAAAGAGGGCGCTCGGCTGACCTTCATTTGGTGCATGGACCTTCAGATACCACTCCTCGACCGACACGCTCTTAAATTGTGGCGGTGTCTCGTTAAAGGTGACAGTAGCAACTTTCTCTTCGCGATGCGGATTCTTAGCCAGCGAATCAATGCAGACCGCGTATTCCGGACCATGCATTGAGCAGACGTGGCCCAGGAGATCTCTTGCCTCGTCTTTGGAAATAAGGGAAGGGAGCCCGCGAACTCTATAAACGGTGCTTTTATCCCTGACCGGCCTAAGCTTTGAAGGGAGTGCAACTTCTATGCATTGTGGCCATTGAGAAGGACTCAGTCTCTGAAATTCCCGTTCCGGAAGGGCTACGCCTTTTTTGGTTTCATGGTTGAAGACTAGCGGATCGTCCTTGGACCAGATCTTCGAGAGAACCTTACTGATGAGAGGACAGTTCCCTAAAATTCCACCGCTCGCTTGGATGTGAATCTCGCCGAGGAACTCTGTGTCGGATTCCATTACGAGACAGAACGTTACTCCATCTTTGAAGCGCCAAAGTCCATTTCGGGATCTATTGTACAATGTCCATGTCGCCCCCCAAGGGTTTTGTCGACCTCCTTCAGGCCATCCGGCAGCCTTTATGCTTAGTATATGCGCATCTTCCGAGGAGCTGTCTTGACTATCCCTGACCGTGCCAGATTCGGAGGAGCCAGCCCAGAAAGGCCGCTCAAGAAAACATCTCCATGCTTCTTGTCTTTCTGAACGGTATATCTCAGCCGTTCCTGGCGTGATTTGTCGCACGATGGGCCGCCTCCGACCCTTTTCCGACGATCTGAAAGAAAAATGAATTGCCACGGAATCGACTTCCGCATCGTCCCGGGCCGGAGAAAACTGGAATCGAAACTGGATGAAGCATGCACGAGAATTGTTCCATGTGCCGTAATCCACTCGCTGGACCTCGCCCAATATGCGTAGACCGACGTGGCGGAACTTCCGGTTTGTGACTAAGTGCCGAATGTCATCTCTGTCGTTTTTTTCGCCGAGTTCGCCTTGCGAAGGATCTTCGAGGAGCTCAAACTCCTGGGGTGAGTATGATTCAAGTACTTCATCATTTAGTGAAGCGGTTGATTTTACTTCCATTTCCCGGACCAGCGAGGCTGAGGTCGGACCAGCCTGACGATTTTGCCTTTAAGAATTTGCTTACAGGGCCTACTTATCTCATCCCTCCACCCTATGGGATAGGCATTCGCAATATGAGAAAAAAGCTTATCAGAAATTGCTCAAGCGTTCCTGGCTTCATATGCTGTGCTGATGGCTGCAGATGAATTGATTATTGGGCCTCAACAAGACCTTATCGGAAGCAGTGAGTCACGTGAGTGGCTTCTCCCTTTGACAAATTGATGGTCATCTCATGATCAGCCACATTGCAAGTTACTGAAGTACAATGTCTGCGGGAATTTGTCAATTACCTGGGCATAGTTTCAAAGTTGATAGAACAATCCGCTTTTCCAGGGTGGCAGTGGAAGATAGCTGCTGCGATACGGCCTTTGTGGAGTGAGGAAAGAGGCTCTTTCGAAGCGCTTTTGATAATACCTCATCTGAGAGACCCTTCGCTCTTTACGGCGTTACTGGATCACGAGGATCTTGTCTCGCTTTCACGATGGAAGAGGGCGCAACCGACCAAATACACCAGACAAACATCAAAGACCTACAAAATCGCGTCAACCACCTCCTGCACCTCGACGACTGCCAGAAGGCAGCAGAGCTATTAAACACAGAATCCCGCAACCATGAACGCTTGGAAGTCTTGGCCCTTCAGGCTTACTTGTTGACCCAACAAGGCTATAAAGGCCGGGCGACAGTAATTCTAACCAATTGTTTGGAAGGAGTAACCGATCCGAGCACGGAGAGTGAAGTTCTAATAGACCAGATGAAGATGCACCTCTGCTCTCTTACTCCAATAACAACCTGTATATTCAAACCAAGTTTGGAGATGGCTACATCTTTGTACACAAAGTATTACAGCGTTCTGGCCGAGAATGCCGCCTCAGAGGGCGAGGTCTACGTATGTCCCGAGGCGTTTCTTCATAAGATGCAATTGACCGGCTTTCTAGTTTAGGTTACTACTCTTCTACTTTCACACCATGATTCTTGGGAACCAATATCGGATGGTGGAAAACTCTGTTCTCAGCGCCGCGGTCTCCGTTATGCGCCGGTGTTTCAGGGGGCTACTGGAGGGGGGGCATTACCACCGAGCACACAAAGTCGCCTGGAACGTCCAGCTCGCACGAAAGGTCGGAGGGGGATTTGACTTACTTGAGGAGCTACTCCGCCTTCCTTCCACCCCGGAACTGGTCCGGGCGTGTGTGATCCGTGATTTGGTACTTGCACAAGCGTCCCTAGAGCTTGAAGATCTTGCTTCCCTGGAGAAAACGGCCAGAGCCATATTTGACTCGCATGGACACAAAACCGGCTGTCTCGAGCTGGATCTCCATCACGTCGGTAAGAATCTGCGAGGCAGCAACGGATCCGAGACAGCCTGGCAGGAGTGGTCTTCATGCTTCAACCGTCTCACGGAACTAGACAACGCAGGCAAGGGGCAGAAAGCACTTGCTGACGCATTCGAGTGCACGAGCACCCACGTGTTCTTGCCAGGGGCATCGCCACGCTCCTTTGATCGGCACCAGAACATTCGGGCCTACATAGACCGGCTTCTCCAGCGGGAAGACGAGAAGCTGCACTGGGTCAGCAATACCATCGCCACGATGATGATCTGGATGCGACAGACGGCGCATACGTCGAAGCTTCTTGAGACGGGCATAGCCGTGTACGAGGAGCTGCGCAGCTCCGATTGCGAATGGGTGCGTGGTTTTGTTGCCCAATCGCTGAGTTATTGCAATGCGCAGCTGAAGAAGAAGGACGACGCAGTCGAGTGGGCAACAGTCTGCTACAACCATTGGAAACACCTCGATCTTGTCGACAAAGCCCGAGCAAGAAAAAGTCTTTTGTTCGCTAGGTTGTCCACAGATTCACTCTCAAAGCATGAGGTCGCGGAACTGGAACGGGTAACATGGCATCAAATCCAGGAAGAAGCGGCATCAGAACTATGGACCGAGGCAATCGAAAAGGCCGAGCTTGTTGTCAAGTTATTTCCCACATTCAACCCCGATATAGACTACCAGCGCTGGTGGGTCTTCCTTGGACAGTCTAGCAGCAATTTGCCCGATTCCGAAAAGGCTTACAAACAAGCAAACCTGAAGCAAATGCAAGGAATCCGATGTATTCAGGACTTTGGTTTGCGTCAAGACATCGTAAAAGAGAATGAGGCTATCCAACACTTGTCAGAAGCAATCAAAATCTATGAAGCAGAGGGTCGGTACTTCGAATCAGCAGCGTTGGTTGAACTATTAGCTCATGCTCAATATTCCATTTACTTGAAGCTTCCTACCATCCAACACCTCAGCGCAGCAATTGAGCGATATGCTTCCGCGCAGAACTACTTCTGGAAAATCGACCAGATGGACGGCGTGGCCAGGTGCTCCTTGGAACTCCTCCGCCGGGCATACGCAGGATGGACTAGAGGATGGATCCAGACGGATGAAATGCTGAGGGTGATGGGCAACGCTGAAACGGCAAATGACAGAATCCGTGATAACATGTCTATCCAAGGCGGATTATCGGCAGTTCTAGAGAAACAGCGACTCCGGCAAGATGACCAGATACAACTTACCTACGTCATTGCCATTGAACTCTGCGTGGTCGAGAAGGCCATAGATATCCTCTGGGAATGGATTCAACGGTCGAAGGCAAGGAGCGTTTCGGATATGATGGGACTGGGAATCCTAATTCCACGGGATTTGATGCGAGAGATGGAATCCGAAAAGCGAGATGGCGTAGCGGCTGTGGAGTTGTACAAAGAAGAGCAGCGGCAAATCACTCAGCTTCGAGCCAAACCACCACATATGCGGCTGATACTGAGGGGTGAATTATGGAAACTCCATGAAGATATGAGCAACTTCAAATCGCTTCGGCGATTGCTATACCTTCGGAGGGGAGATTCTGTCCAATTGGAGCAACTGCGACAATTGACTATTGTCATGCTAGAAAACAAACGAAATGGTTGCGCCGTCTATGTGGATTGGTTCCTCAGAGAGGATGACTTCCACATGGTTATCCTTCCACATGGCCAGGCGCCTATCCTTCGTCCGTGTTCGATTACCCGCTCAGAAGTTGTTGCCTGGAAGGCACAGTTTTTCGATTCTTCTGATGGAATTCGCCTGTGTCTGAAATCAGACGATACGGAGGACAACCCCTTCCGCCAACTCGACCGGTTGGTGAAACCGCTGCAAGGTCTGCTCCCATCCGACTCTTTACTCGTGCTCTCCCCGACCGACGTGCTACATTCAATTCCGTTACATGCGCTCTGGCTCAACAACGTTCCGCTCATCGAAGACTACCCTGTCATCTACTGCGCCAGTGTCACTACCTTTGTCCAAAGCTTTGGACGGGCCACTGGGGTGGACGAATCCGGACCAACACCAGGACAAAAAGCTCTCATCGCCGTCTACGAACCATCCCAAGGCCTTGACTTTCACTGCTTTGAGCAAGCCGCCATCTACGACTCCGTTGACCGGCTTCAGAGCCTTATCGGCGGCTCAGTCTATAAAGGCGCGAATGCGAATCGCGAAGCGTTCACTAAAGCACTAGAATCGTCTTCAGTAGTTCAGTTCCACGGCCATTGCACCATCGACTCGGCATCCGTGCTCGACCGGTCTCTCGTTCTCGGTGACGGTGCTTTCTCTGCCCGCGGTCTCTTCGGCGTACAGATTCAAACCAGGCTCGTCACTCTCATGGCCTGCGGCTCCGCATTGCAGGCTATTTCACAAGGAGACGAGCCTCTGGGGATGGTGACTGCGCTGCTCTGCGCTGGAGCGCCATCAGTTGTTGGGACGCTGTGGCCAGTTGCGTCTGGCACGGGAAGGGAATTCGCTGAAGCATTTTACAGGGGAATTGGGGACTCTCTAGAAGGTGGCCTTGCGAACCTGGCGGTTGCGGTTCAGGAGGCGGTCATAAGGTTAAAGTATGAGTACGAATACCGACATCCGTATCACTGGGCTGGGTTCGTGCTTCATGGGTCACCGTATTGCAAGGCTGAAATGTGGCAAGGATAGCAAGAAGTCTGAGCGCAGCAACGGAGGGCGTTATGACCCAACGAGCTTGGCTTATCCCAGATGGTCGGCCACACGAGATACCAAAACCAAAACCCGAACCAAGTACCAAGAAAGTCACGTGCCCCGGAGCATTCGTCGAACAGGGTCCACTCGACCACAACTAAATAAAAGACGACAACAACTATATAATTATATACACTACTTTCCCATAATGTAGAACAGCAGCTTGCAGTACTATTTAGTGACGCAAATCACTTCTGGCTATTTGCCATTACCAGACGTGACTAGTTTATTTTATTGCTGTCGCAGAATAGGGGTTACTTGCCTAGTTATCAAGCCCCAGGGCCCCCAGGGAACTATACACACGCTGTAACAACGTTATTCCCGGGGCTCCCATATCGTATATAAAACTTTCTAGCTATTATTGTCCGCCTCCTGGGGAACGTAGTTTGAGGGGACAGGCCAAGGTAAATCAAAACCAAGGGACTTTGTTATGGCGTGAAAAGCAGCTAATTACCAAATTCACCGGAACGGTTACAGCTGCTTCCATTGAGAGGTTTTCAGGAACACGACCCATCAGGCGGCGTGGCACCGTCACATATGTCTGGAATCCTTGCTGCTTCGGGCCAGCAGCAAATCCGTAGACCTAGTCACCCATTTCCAGCGGCTTCGAGTCGGGCGTCACGGCGCTCGGGTCCTCAGGCCTCATGGCGACGATAGTGCCCGCAAAGCTACAGCCCAAGATGAAGGAAGGAAGCGAATTGCGAGTTCAAGCAAAAAAAAATTTGGAGGATCAGGCGCTGAGTGCAAAACACAACGCAGGGTGTGTCTGGGTCCTTGTATAATATCGACTTAGCCTTCCTTATGACGACATGGGTAGTCGAGTCAAGACATGGGTCTAACCAGCGTTCCTCTTTCAAATATTTTTGTCCCGTAGCGTTCCGTGGGCATTTGCAATTTACACGTCGAGCATGATTTTGCCACCAATCACGACAATTAGCAATATACGGGACTGCCTGGTGTCAGTATTTTAATGGAGCACTCGGCGCTTGTGCACTCGGGACATTCTTAGTACTTGACGGTGAAAACTTCGCATTTTAAGTCTGTTATCTCCGTGCCGGAAGCTCCGTCCGTCATCTCCGTGCCGGAAGTTCTATCCGTTATCTCTGCGCCGGAAGTTCCAGACCCGACATCTATGATCCTCGGCATGCAGTGCAGTTGTATTAAACGTCTTCCTCTTGGCATATGTTTCATTTTTCATTCCGTCTCTCACCCCGATCAAGTTCATCGCCGTACCAGATTAGCAGTTCTCTTTCTACTTTATTTCGTCCCAATGCAGCCATTCCGATGCACGCTTTCCAACAATGGCACCGTGACAGGTGTACACTCTATCCCACCACCATCGTCATCACCTGTTGATTATCGTCCCCTGATCGTTGGACTCCACGGCGGATGCTATGACAGTCAATATTTCGATGCCACTCCTAAGTACTCTGCCTCTTTAGCAAGTGTGGCTTTTGGGGTGCCCTTTGTATCTATCGATCGTCCTTCCTATGGGGGAACAACTTCCATTCTACCCATTCCAGAGGGCTCCGACTTCCCTCAGGAGACTGGTGTCTGGTTGCATCATTACATCCTCCCTAAACTCTGGTCCGACTTTGGTGCGCCGAACCAGTGCAACTGCGTCGTCCTGTTGTGCCATAGCCTGGGGGTAATGGGAGGCATCGTGGCCGCAGCATTGCACGCACACGATGAGAAGCCGCTGTACCCCCTCGGAGGTCTGATTGCGAGTGGCATGGGCGACAAACAACCGTCGTCCATGAGCAGCAATCCGCCTAGTTTTGAGATTGCAGACAGTGGTTACACAACGTTCCCTCTGGAAGCTAAGGACGCTGTCATGTTTAAGCCGGGCACTGTTGCTGCAGAGGTCTTGGAACAAAGTGAACGCCTCAATTCACCGGCTCCACGAGCCGAGACAACCCTATTCCCAGCCGTGTGGCTTTCTGTATGGAAAGAGAAATGGGCTGCTCATGTATCAGCGCCTGTCATGTTTTGTCTCGTTGATGATGATCCGTTCTTTGTGGTGAACGAAGAAGAACTTGGATCTTGTGTGAGGGCATTCAAGAACAGTGTTCGTGTGGATGGGAGCTTGGTCAGAGGTGCCCCTCATTGCATGGAACTAAGCTACTGGTCGCAAGGATGGTATGCTCGATGTTTTGGGTTCGCGATGGAATGCTCCGCCAGTATGGGTGGCTCTAAGTAGGATATCGGAGTGGGAATTAAATCAGACGTTACCCATTGTATCGTACTCCACAAGCGAGTGAAACACTCAACCACGACCATACAAACAACACTCCAGATATCCCAGCCGCAACGCCTTAAATCAATTGGAATCAATCCGGGCTACTATCACAAGATATAGCCACAATAATCTGACTTATCCTTGAGTTATGTCCTGCCTTGCCACACATTCCACAGAGTCGAGGAGCCGGTTCCGTGCCTTTGGTTACGGTCACTACTCTGCTGCGTTTCCTGCTCCATCTGGACGTCAACCTCGTTCCGGGCTTGGATATCCTCTGCTTCAGCTACAGACATGCTTCCTCCCTGCCTGAGGCGCTTTTTCTTCGCCCTGCGACGTTTGCTTAGCGTATCTAGCTCCCCTTGTATGAACTGGACCCTCGGACTGTACAAGAGTGAGTTTGTGCATAATACTTTGCGTTCCCTTTAGTGCTTCATCGTCTCTCTGGCTTGCCTGCATGCGCATTGATCCGAAGGTACTGGTCTGATTTGAAAGGCTGGGGCGTTCCGACTGCGGCTTTTGTTGCTTGTCAGTAGTGCTACTCCCCGGCATCCCAATTCCGGCAACGCATGTGCCGCTGCCACATGTTCCCCAGAATGGCTCCATATCCTGCCGCAGAATCCAAGTTTGTCGGGTCAGACAGGGGTAGACAAGTTTCGCTGAGACGAGAGTGTTGGAAAATGGAAAAGAGGAAGAATTCACTGGTAGAATGGACTTCACAAGTCCATTCGCTCCGACCATAGCGTTGCGCCAGGGACTGGAAATGAGAAGTGTCACGTAATATCGAGGTGAGAGGTCACTCCTGACCCTACTGTGATCCGGGATTTCCCGCAAGCATGGACTTTTCTTATCAATTTCATGGCCAATTCCTTGCCTTTAGCCAATTCACAGTATGGCCGGCCCCATAATTGAGATACGAGGTGATCTTACTATTGGCTGTGCTCGTTATTTCAACTGGGGAAGGTGTCTTATGACCGCGACAAGCACAATCTCCGGTGTTTGGTCGTTTCGTGCTGTGTCGATGGAATGCTTTACGTACCTGTCGATTGGAGTGGACAGGTTTGGACGACCCTCGTTTAACCTTCTGGACGGGACACCAACCCAGCTATTGCCAATCAGGCAGGGTTGTGTCCTGTTTACTTACCCAGAGATACTTACTTTCACGTGTGGGCCGGGTCTCAGATGTGGAGCCTTCACTTGGGACATGTCGCTTGTTTTCAACTCCCCGATAAGATGCCAAGTCGTTGTATTAGTATTGCGATGCGGGTCAATTGTCATCGGTGGGAGTCCCAGGAAGTTGTCAGACAGCACGGGTACTCGGTCGATTGATGTCAGATTAATTGATTCTCTGCTCTGTTGTTGTATCCCGGGAAGTGTTTCTGCCCCTGAGATATCTCACGTATCCACATGCAATATTAGGACTCAAAACTCTGCACGTGACCACCCTTCAGTTCAATAGAAGTCGCCTTTTGTACCTTAATAACGATTAATCCGCTTTGTTCAATT
Organism: Monosporascus sp. mg162; assembly: GCA_004155945.1. NCBI lineage: Eukaryota > Fungi > Ascomycota > Sordariomycetes > Xylariales > Monosporascus > Monosporascus sp. mg162. Next base: position 244,394 of record QJNY01000026.1, read on the forward strand.
CCATGGTGACAGAACGGACCCCGCCCGAGGTTGGATGCAGAGAAGAAACAATCAGGTCATCAAGAGATTCAACCCATCTGGCCTGACTCTTCCACTACGTTCACCCTGACGGGCCCCAATATTACGAACTCCGTATCTAACATCCGCCAAATCATACCGATATCCCCGAGGCCCGCAAAATGTGGACTACCTTATCCAGGCGCCGGCACCAATCTAACATTCTCTTGTGTTGCTGTCAGACTCCCAACCTGCGGGAATAGGGGGAATACTTATTCCGGACTTGCCTAGCTTCCTAGGTACTTCCCGAATGTGTCATGTGTACTGTTTTTACTGCACATCTTAGTCTCGTTACATCGCCAGCATGTACCTAGAGCTCTCTTAGATACAACATCAATCCACCATGATGTAGCTGATCCATGGTCTGACAGTTGCCAAATGTCTCCACGGAATTGAACAGAGTGGATTGATTGTTTTTAAGGTACAAAAGGAGACTTCCTGGGACTCCCATCAATGACAATTGGCCCACATCGCCATACTAATACAATGATTTGGCATCCTATCGGGGAGTTGAAAACAAGCGACATGTCCCAAGTGAAGGCTCCACATCTGGGAGCCGGCCCACACGTGAGAGCATCTCTGACCGCGAGTGTGAACGGAGCAAATAACAGCCCTTCTTACCTACCTACCTTTTGCTGCATCACACTGGCCGTGATTACAGAGTCACAATGCCTTTAGATACTCTTCAACCGTGAGGAATTTGTAATCAGGCAGGCGTTCTTTCCACTCGTCTGAAACATCCCATGCACCCATGCTGATAGCACTGAGCAAGCCAATCCAGACAGGTACATGCCACGCCAGCCGCTGCTCTTCCGGGATCGAGGCATGGACTATCTGAGGCATGTCGACGCGTAGTACGCCGGCGGCCAAGTCTGATTCATGTACAAGCTCCAGCTTGATAGCCCTGCCTGTAAGATGGTTAGTGGACGCTTCAATGCAGTGATCTGGCATATATTTGTGACTCCGGGAACGAACCTTGAACTTTTTGGGCCAGCTTTTTGAGTTGCCTTGGGCTCAGGCGATTCCCGCTAAAACCGCCAATCTCCGGCCGCTCTTTCTCGTACTTAATGGCGAGCCTGATTACGCGAGCAATGTCGGCGGTTGAAGTGACCACGAACGGGTCATTTTCATGGCCTTTAATAGCCACGATGCGTGACCTGCTGAGCTGAAAAGGTACCCACATTGTGGGCACATGTTTGGTCGTCTTTACTGGGTGTCCAAGATATTTAAGGATCAAAACAGGCTGGAATAGGCAGTAGTTAAGCATCTATGCCAATGTGAGCGCGTTGCTTCCCGCCGCTCACACCATTGAGGCAGAGAACGACCTCCTTATCCTTATTGACCTCGCGGAGATAGGCCTGTTACTTCTAGCTTACTTTTGCACCAGGGGACGCGATCGGTGATGTTGGCCACTTTGGCGCCACTGCTCACCTTATAGCCAACAGCTTCGCTGTGGGAGATGAGGGTGAGAGGGACATACGTTGCCAATTTGCTTGGAGCGTAGCGTCTGACGCCAGCCTCAATGGCTGCATTAACCAGAATTTTGCCAATTTTTCCTTCTGGGTCAGTTTGGTCGATAATGAAATTCAGGACTACATCGGCGTCCCGGAAGATTTGTACGAGGCGAAATTTGTCGTCGTAATCAATAACTTGGACCCATGTGAGAGAGGCTCAATGTAGGAATTAGGCTGGGTCCTGTCGATATCCACTTCAGAACACTTGCAAAGCAGTTATGTAGGTAAGACATACCCTTCTACAGAGCGTGATAACTTTCATGCTTCTGATCCCTCACAAGCTCTTCGATAACCTTGGGGACCAAACCTGATTATAATAAGAATTGTATGGATATCGACCGACATAAGGCTGCTTTCACCAGAATTGCCACCTGCGACAGCAACTTTCACCACGATGTTGGTTAGCCTGGTAGAAAAGTTAGAGGATTTGTATGGTATACGATCGAGAGTCAGGCGAGGTCTGTGATGATGATTGAAGAGATGAATCCGATATCCCCTGATACGTCGTGAGCTATACTTATAATTCATCATACTTTCCATGGTTATGTTGTCTCTCTGCATCCCTGGACTACCTTCCAATGGTGGCTTGCCCCGAATTCATTCTGTGCCATCACGCAACATCGCGTTGCTATGGAGTTTAAGGCGCATGATTAGTAATTCGACCTAATTTGTGGGTAGATCGTCCTCCATGTACTAAGACTGACATATTTAATGCCTGATTATGGTTTAGGTACTTAGCGTCCATATGCGGCCGGCTGATTTCCAGTCACTGAAGCAAACCACCACGCAAATGTCTGATCGAAGACGGCGGTATCCCAAAGCGGCCCTGTTCCGCGACAGACAAAATTCTCCGACAACAAATCCAAAAGGCCATCGATCAGGACCGCCTCGCCACGCTCCTTGCTCTCTTCCTTGATATAGTAGCCGTTGTCCTGCTCAAAACGATTCACCGCCGGGGACACCAATACCGCGAACAGAGCATCCCCCACGATTGCCCGTATTCTCTGTTCAATAGTTAGGGGCGTTAACCACCGATGCGACAGCTCGTCGAAGGAAGAAGACGGTGTGTATAGAGGCCCTGGGACGGGCTGTCTACCAGCGTGGGTGGCGGCGTAACGCTGGCCCCTAAGCCTGTAGTGATCCAAGCGTCTTTCAATCATGGAAAGCCAATCCTCCGGTCCAGATTCCTGTACTAGCCCGGTCACGGGTACGAGCTCCGAGAGCACCATACTTGGCTCGTCAAAGGAGTCCGATCGGCCCGTCATAAACAAGTGTTGCTGACGCATCGCACGGTGTTTGTACTTCAACAAGTTGGCTTGGGCACGTAACAGAGCCTCCTGTTTTCCGATGATGTGCCAGAAAATACATCCAGCAAAAGTGAAGGCTGCTGGGCCCAGAAACTGCAGGACGAGGGCTGCTCCATTAGTAGATTGATGGCAGTGAAATGGATCTGGATGGATCATGATGTAGTCCTCAGGCTGAAGGCGGGGCGCTGGTAATACATTGTGCGGCGTCCATGAGCTGAGAGGGTCATGGCCAAGGGGTGCTAAATATGACGATAGTGAGGAGGATGATGGTGCAGACGACCAATCCTCGGCGGTCCAGGCCATGGATCCCACATCCTCTCGTTGTAATGCTGCCGATGACTCCACCGTCGCCAACGAATCTCTCTGTGTTACAGGCGAACTCGATCGGAGTCCAGCGATTGCGGCAGCGCGTAGAATTCTCATCCGTAGCAGCGGGCTTTCCACCTCTCGGGTTTCAGTGAGAATATCAGCTATAGCGCCTCTAAGCGATGAGTTCTCGGCCTTGATGTCCTGCTGAGCTTGTGCCTGGCGGCGGCGAAAGGCCCTTTGCGCGAGCCGGCCGCGCTCGCGGCGTCGCTGGAAGAGTCAGTAAGCAAAACTCATAGCTCGGACTGATCCGATGCCAGGAAATTGTATGGTACCTTGAGTTCTTCCTCGGCGTTTTCCATTGAAACGCATCCCCTGTCGTGGAAGGAGGAGCTGCGGTGTGGTCCCGCACGAGAACAGGGTCCGTCGCTATTTGTAACATCACGTAACATCAGTCAACTAGCGCAGGTAAAAGCTGACTAATGGGTGATCCGGTGGTCGAGACTAGACTTTAGCTTGCAAAGCGCACGGCCTCAGAGGCTGCCATTCTAGGCTGAACATCGTTTGACAAATCACTGCTGCTGCATCCGGACTTTTGACTCGTGTATCGTGAGCGTTAATGGATCTGCTATCCCCAATTCTAGTACCGAATCTTCCGGCTTTAATTAGTACCAAAATAATTTGGACATCCAGGCAGCAATACTCCGTGCCAAGTTTCTCTGAAGGCCACTCTCCATTCATTAGGCTTGGAAGAATATCAATGAATTCAGTAACCTATCGGGTATCCGAGACATTGACAGATGTCCGTGCGAACACTCCCTCACATATAAAATCTAAGCGATCTGCCACAGGAACAATCACCTCTGTAATTACCTCTCATGGACTGTAGAGCCTATCATCACCATGCCGTTCAACCACGTCTCTATCCCCGTAGGTCGCCACTATACCAAGATGCGAGACTTCTACCGCACCATCCTCCAGCCTCTGGGGTACTCCATCTACCTTGAGGGCGCCAGTAGCGCCACCTCTCGTCCTTGGTGCGGCTTCCAGACGGCGGCCGGGCAGGACTTCTGGCTGGGCCTGGGCGAGAGCGCCAAAAGCCTGGAGACCATCAGAGAGTACGACGGCAACATGGAACGCACCGCCGCGCCCATTCACATCGCTTTCAGCGGTGAGAGCCGCAAACAGGTCGATGAGTGGTACGAGAACGCCATGTGAGATCATCTCCCCCTTCCATAGCTGCCCCTTCATTGGCTAACATCTTGTGCTCACAGAAAAGCCGGCGCTGTCGACAATGGCAAGCCGGGAGAACGGGAGTACGCGAAGGGGTATTATGCGGCGTTCGTGATTGATCCGCTTGGGAACAATATTGAGCTGTTGTACTTTCCACGACCATAGCCCATACCAATCGGGATCTCTGACGAAGGTATAATTGACATCATTAGTCCAGCATAGCTTCCCTCATAGTCATCTCTGTGAACGCGCTCTTCGTCACCGTAGCAGACCTTCATTAGCCACCAGCCCAGGATCGACGGCGGCGCCTGTTGTACTCCAGCACCGAAGGTGCCGCACTGTCGCGTGGATGTCTCGGTGCGTCACCCTCAGCCGCCTCCTCGACGACAAAAGCCTGGTACAATTTCTTCCTGATCTCCCTCCAGGTAGTGGAGGAGGTGGTCCGGGGCCCGACCTGCCTGGTGACGGGGCCGGGTCCGCCCACGCCGCCCCGGGTTGAGCCTCGTCTCCCAAGGGACGCAGGAGTCCTGGGGCAGCGGGAGCAGCTCGGCGTCGGACTGGGCGGCCTCGCGCTGCTCGCGGATCTAGCCGGGCCCGCCCGTGTTGCTGGCCTTTAGGATGATGAAGTTGAAGGTCCTCAGGTCGGGCAGGTTCTGGTAGGGCAGGGTGAAGGCGCCGCGCCACTCGACGCAGGCATGAAGCACGCGATCCCAACCGGGGACATCGTAAACATCCTAGAAGGGCTTGCCATCCTTTGTGCACAGGAAATAGCGCAGATTGCAGTCAAAGTATCAGCGGGGGATGGAATCATGTTGCCGAGGTGTCACCGCGGAATTGAACAAAGTGGATTGATTGTTGTTGAGGTACAAATGGAGACTTCCCGGAATCCTTTCGTCGAAGACAATTGGCCAGAATCCCGAACCAATAGAACAGTGTGGCATCTTACCGGGGCGGTCGAGAACAGGAGACATGTACCAAATGAAGTCTCCACATCTGGGATCCGGCCGACACATGAAAGTACCCACCCAGTCCACGGAGACCTTCTCCTGTCTGACTGTTTGTCGAAGCCAAAGACGATGATATCAACGTGTTTGACCTTCGTCGTGGCTTGAGGTCTCTCACTGGTGAGCAGCAGCAGCGTCTGGCGGTTGTCACTGAACATCTGGATCTGAACCTCGCCATGGAAACGCAGCTGAAGCTCCTTGATTGGGCGACGAGTGGCCAGGTAATTCCTCGCGGCAACACCGAGGGCAACCAGCTCAACTTCAGTATTAGAAGTTACCACAGAACGTTGCTTTGTAGCCTTCCGGTCAATTGGACCTCTGAAAAGCATGGTGGTGTATCATCGCCGAATGACGCGTCGCTAGCACAATACAATGATGGAGAGTGGTCTCCTGACCCTCCAAAGGACAGTGAAAGGGTTCTTGTGCGATAGAGGTAACGGAGACAGTGGTCAGCCACAAGGTGATGAAGCTGGGTAGGTCTGAGCAGACTCCGCAAGTCTCGAAGCAGCTTTGGCCACATCAGGTCCTGCTGTGGTTGCTGCGTAATTGATGGAACCAATCTCGCGTTAGTACAGGTGAATGGATTCAGCAGAGGCTTCGTAATCCTTTGAAGCAGGTGCCGGACCTGTTGGCAGAGGCGTTGAGTGGCCTCTGGTTGGTGGCTGGAGGTTGAGATCCTTCATCTTTTCAGTAATATAGTGAAAAAGAAAGGAACAATGAAGCAGTAAGTATAGGAAATAAATGTCGTAGATGTAACATTCCCACATAAAATCGATTGTTCATGACTCCGGTGGCCGTCAACGACAAGCAGACTTGTCTACGGCTTTGAGGGCTTGGTTAATGAAATAAAATCGCCGTCAACCTCTCCAAATCAATATCATCAGAAGTCCAACCTCTTGGAGATGCATTGAATCTCCAGTCTTCTAATCCTGTGAGATCCTGAGGAAGCCACTGGAACGAACACTCTACCTTCTTCAGATCCTGGATTACGCCATCGTCTGCCGGATCCCACGTGTTGGAATCCTTATGCCTGAGGACGCTTTGAGCGACCATTCGCCGAGCCTCCTCTATCGGCGGGATTCTTTCTCATTAGGTTGCTATGTGCATTGCGGCCTTTACAGTGAATCGACGGCAAACCTTACACATCCTCATCGTAATCGCAGCAGGGGTGTTGCCTGATGCTAGTTGCGCTGTGGTGTTCATGCTGACTGTGAACCTGCTCAGATGGTCGTGATCTTCGCCCTTGACGGTCCCTTGACGGCGTCCCTGACGGGCACATGTGTGTGTGTGTGTGTGTGTGTGTGTGTGTGTGGATTCATTGTGCTTCGAGCTGCCGAGACCATTAACATCCCACAGACAGAAATGCCGTGGAGACTCGGATTTGTAATCGGGTAGGTTGAACCCGTGGGTTCGGTCTTCCGACCGAACATTATGCCCTTTTGAGGTCAGTCGACGTAATGGTAGAAACCAAGCACTATCGTTCATTACAAGCACCAAGAGTGTTGGCACATACCCAGTGCTAGCACATACAGGCATATTGGTGCTAGAAGGTATGTGCAGACTGGATTCCTGAAACGAAAACCTATCAGGTGGTAAATATTGGCTTCATTTGACTGTCGCTTCAGCGTCTACGATCTCGAGCCATTTATAAATGGCATTGATTTCGACGCTACTGGTGCTTTCAGCGCTTCCCAACATTTCATCAGGCCCGTGGCGGCGTGGGACAAGGGTACCAACAAATCCCCTTTCAATCTGCTCGCAGCTCCACCAGAAAATCGCTTTCGTGACTGTTCGTGAAACGCCGTAAACGACAGGACTCTCCTGTAAACTCCGCCGAGACGCCTTCTCACCTTGCAAATACTCTTCACACGGTCGACAAGCATGCATGCCCGTGTTCGAAAACCCAGGATCCTTCTCTTGGTTTGGTAACCAAGTCCAATGTACGTACGTCCAGTCGTGTGAATAGTTGAGATGATGGCGGAGCTCAAGCTCGACCTCCGTTACTCGCATGTTGCCAAAGGGCGGCCATCCATCCAGTGGTGTGTATGCAAAGCTGTCGTCCGGATACTCTGTATGGCAATCGTGTCGCAATCGCCAGACATCTGCTCTTGTCACAGTACCATCGCAAGACCGTTGCGTGCGATTAACATCCAGAAATGACTCAGGCACACCGGTCCACGCCGCGCCGTCAAGATCTGGCCGAGAGAAAGGGTAATCCCGAAGTTCAGCCACGAACGGTAATATGGATTTGATGATTCCCCCTCGACCGCAGAGAGCTAGGCCAAGCCATAGAGGTGCGACGCTTGTGAAAGAAAGGACTTTGGCGAGAAGCTCCAAATTATTGCTCTGGATGATGGGCTGAAGTGTAGTTGCAATTGGTACCAGCCACGCCCCGGCAAAGTTGCACGGCACTTCTGGTTCTCAAAATATACTCCAAAGTGAAGAACCGAAGGCCCAAGGGGAGAGATTTAACGTCATGTAGTAACCGATCAGTCGGAAGTCGTCCGGAAAACCTCGCCGACATGGTGCGGCAGCCCGAATAATGAAGGACGGAGACTGAAGCTCAATAGGAGCGGGACCCCGGGATTTTGTGGTGGCGTAAAGCGGGATGCTTAGAGCTGCCGTCAAAGCTGCCGAGGACTAGTTCTCAAGACCAAGCGCATGACAGAGCCTGGCAAGGTAAGTTGCAGCCTGCCTTGCCGTCGGTGACCGTTGCTTGAAGTCAGCCTCCCCTATAAAGTCGACTCCAAGATCATCGATCGAAAGGGCTCATAGGGCGAATTGGTCCCCAGAAAGCATCCATCCGACACCTTGGGCGACGACTGCTTTCCACCACGTAAGCCCATAAGTTGAAGCGTAATCGAGGTCGAATTTTGTTAAGACAGCCGAATCGCTCGATCGTGCATACTCCATAGGGAGGCCTTGCCTTTCTGCCAAGTTTGCACTTAGGATATATGCCCATCCTGTCATTAACAAAGCAGCCCCATTATTTGGATTACCATTTCATTTGCGAAAGTTGGGTAACGGGGATATTATGTAAGTTGTCGGATGCATTTTTCTTAGGGGAATCATTTGGATTTTTCTTTCCTAGTTGTAAGGTAGCACGAATGATCGGAATTCCTCTAAGCAGAATATTCTTTAATCTATTTAGAATTGGGGAAGATTTTGTTGGGTATCGAGGGGATTCGGGACAGGACTTTTTGCAGATAGGTGCTCGATTCGGGGATACTCGATATCGAGGTAGCCAGGCGAAGAGCGGTTCGCATCGCAATAGACTTCGACAAACCGAAGGTTTTGTTACGGCACCACCGTACGGCGGCTCAGCTGTGGGAAGTGCTATGCGGGCCGAGAAATTAAAGCAAAGGTCAGGTTGGCGATTCCGCGAATTAGCTTTAGTACTACGTCGGAAGGAAAGTTAAACATCCTACTCAGGTACTCCTGACTCATCTAACCTAATCAGATCCTAGCGTTTCTCATTCAAACGCAACACATTTTATCAGATATAACTACATTTGCTAATATAACAGTCAGTCCTTCAGTTCTTCGTGTGCCATCCGTCGGCAGCTATCACGCCCTGACACCGCTGCGTCATTCGGAAGCAGTCAAACGGCAAAAGCATTCAGACGGTAACGCTAAGGATGTGTATGCGTAATAGCGGCGGCATCATGATCCGTAAAGTTAATGGGAAGCTAGCAGCCAATCAGTATGGAGATTAGCGCTGGTGTGGCCTTTTTGGCGAGTCACAATAATCCATAGCAATATACACCACTTCACACCTAAATTTTGCTGTGATATTTGTACCAACATATGTTTTTACACATATACACAGCACACACATTGCAACGAGAACGCACCCTAGGTGTTGCACCCTGATTTGATTTATTGCAACTTTTGCAGTTTTCCGTTTCCGTCTCATTTGGACCTTAATACACGCCTAATAAATCTAGTCAAAAACGCGTTTCTAACGGGCAATAACGACAGAAAGCTAATTACAATAACTGCTGCAACCGCGTTGCTGCCGTGTTCCTGCCGTGTTCCTGGCCATGTTCCTCCCATGTATCGAGCCCAAAGTAGGTCTTATTCCGTATAAAGTTAACACTGTAACAGCTTTAAATACGGAAACGGATTTTGATAAGTTGAGTATTCTTGTCCTAGTAAGCTGGCAATTACAGCTGGATGTCAATCTACATTACATTGGGAATGGTATCCTATTCTCAGAGCCAAAAGCATCCATATCCTTCAGTCTTTCCCGCTAGAAATGATCTTCCTCAGAGCGTGTTTGACCTTCTGCCCGGGACTCGTCGCGCGATTTAATCGCCTCTGTGATAGTGGCATAGGTTAATACGTCTCAACTTGGGGTTATAACTCACCGACTGCTTACCTCAGCCCCGTGTATCAGGTCGTACTCCCATTCGGCCGCTTCGTCAGTCAGTCCGCGCCTGGCGGCGGCTTCGTGCTCGTGCTCCTCCTGCTCGGCGCGGTGCACTACAACATCCGGAGTCAGTAGCCGCGGTCTCCGGTCAAACCGGGTAAATAATCGGGCCTCCACGAGACTTGCTCGGGAGCTATCGGCTCCTGAGAGTCCACATTTGGGAATTTGTGCCCTCGGACTAGAGAAGGTGGGAGAAGGATAACTCCAGAAATTACTTACTGAACTGGTACTCGGCGATGGCGGCTTCATCCGTGATGCCGCGCCGGAGGGCAGCCTGGTGTTCTTGCCCCTCGTGCTCCGCGCGCTGCATGAACTCGTGCTCCGCTATGGCGGCGGAGTCAGTGATTCCGGTGCGGTCGTCCGATGTCATTTTCTTTATCGCCAGGTTATATGGTAGTGGCTTATTGGTGACTCAATGTGATGGTATGTTATCTTCTCGATCTTGATGCGTTTGTTTGATCTTTTCATCTGTCGCGAAGGTCTGGCAGGAATCACAGAATTCGGGAGACGAAGGATGGATATATAATGGAGATCGCATCCTGTTGCGTTCGTTCGGAGAGGGGTTCAGAGACTTCCCCGCGATTTCGCGCTCGACCGGCAGTCTGGTCATATGATACCATCTGCCGTCCTTTGCCCCCGATTTAACTTCGCGCTTGATGTCAGAGGGCTTTATGGCACCGCGTTGTGTGAAAGGAGCCCATTCGATGCCATTGGCGCCAACATGTCATGTCACGTCATGGGCCAGAGGTGTGCAGGTTCTAGAACTACGGAGGCCGCCGGGGGAGAATCTGGGGGGGGGGGTCGCCAGGGGCCGGATACAGTAGCGATTATCGCTGTCAACTGCTCGATGATATTCTCCGATCGGTGCTTTCCATGCGGTGATGGGGTTCCAAACATCACACAGTTATAATGGTGTTGTCCATAAACCGAAAACTTCAGTTATGAGCGTGAGTATTATATGTCGCATGTGTCAAGTATTTTTAGTGATTCTCGACTGGAAGTTTCAACGCAGCTGTCAGATATCCTACGGCGTTACTAGTGCCCCCCAAATTCATTCTTTGATTGACTAGGTTGTTGCATCTGGACATAGAAAGCCGACTAGTACCGATAGCAGTCGGGGTAGTGCTTGTGTATAAGAGCTATTGAGCCCATTCGTTGGGGAATATGCATGCTTCGTCATGGTCCTCAACTAGAAAGCCACGTTCGTTACTCATACGTAAGAAGCACTAGAGCGCATTGAGGACATTCATAACTCCAGACCGATGTGTCAATGATGGGTATGATCAAGTTTGTGTACTGCATGAATTGACGCTGATTCGCTCGTACACGTGTGACCTGCTAAGGTCATGGAACCGGTGCCTAACATATGACCCTCAACTTCTCCCTTTCTCCCTTGTCCCCTTTCCGTCGTGAGAAGGCGAATCACTGATTTTCTGAGGACATTCATGGTCCACCGTGATATCTCGGGGGTATGACGCCCGGAAGGAAGTGAATTGCGTTATGTCCAAGCCCATGCCAGCACCGGCGGACTACCCAGGAAGCTCCGAGTAGCGCTAGAACGCACGGTTAAGGAGTGGGTCTTCGGCCCGCGTCGTGTCATCGACAGCAGTGCCTGGCTCTGGGCCATGGCGCACCTTTTGAGACGCACGGAGTTGTGCATACAATGCCGGGTTCCGAGTAGTTGTGTTGGTTGGTCATGGTACAGAGTATCAGCGTTTGAGGAACGTGCTCGAGAACGCCCGCCAATAATTGATGACACCTCCGTACCTTCGAAGGAATAGGACGTAGAACAGAACACCGAAACCAGAGCCGCCGAGATGAGCAGCATGACCGATAGTGCTCCCCTCGGAGTTGAGACGATATGAGTCGTACGCGATGTATCCGGCCATGAGTGCCCACAATGGTATGGGGACGGGGATGAACATAAAGCCGAACGATGCCCATGGACGAGTGCAAGCGAGGGCCATCCCTATACCGCTGATCACTCCACTGGCTCCAAGACCATACCGCTCCTGCTGCCCTTTGCGATGCCAGTCGTAGAGAGAGGCCAGATCGCTGGCGAGGCCCGATCCGACACCAAGATAGAAGAGAGTCGGTAGAGGAAACCTGATCAAGATGGCGTACCCCACCAAGGCGTTGATGCTGACCATGTTGAAGAGGAGGTGGGGGAAGCTTTCATGGCTGAGCGCAGCTGTGAATAACGTGTGCCAGCGGCGCTCCCGGATGCTTTTCAGATTCAAAGTGTAATTTTCCATCATGTATCTGACCCGGTCGTTCCGCATCAAAGACGATAAAGTGGGAGCCTGAATTGCATTACGATGCCCAATCGTCTGCTTGTCCCTCCTTTTCTCGAGTGCATCTATCTTGGCTTGCTGCCACTTCAAGAAGACCAGGATATTCACACCGATGAATGGCCAGATGACAAGTCTTCTCAGAGTGCCAGGCGAAAAGCCAGACGGACGCGCCTGCTGGTGAGCTTGTCGCCGAGCACTGTAGCTTAATCGGCTACCGGATGGTTTGAACTGGAATCGGAGCATAAGGGGATATGGAAGTGCAGAATTCTGGGAGAATGACGTTTGAGCGCCATAGCGGCAAAATGGACGGAGCATGGCGCCTTGATCGGTAAAATGAGGGGTTGTCTTTTTACTGCTGTAGTTTTCAAGGAACTTGCGCAATATTCCACAACAATGTGGTTTCTCGCAGCATCTTATTGCTTTTGTGAGCGCGTACGAATATGCAAGGAGTGGCTCGTGTGGGTCTAGTTTGATACCCCGGGCCTGCATGTCTTAAAATCGCAGAGACATCGTACCAAACTCGCCTAAGGTGATATGTATTCAGTTATAAAAAGCGGGCTTGTCTCAATTGCCTTTATCGGTCTTTCTAACGCTCTAGTTGGCTCGAGCAGAAACCACCATTTGCAGCTGCGAGTATGGCCGACACATAAGTGGTGTAACCCAATAAATGCCTATTGCAAGCTTTTGATTTATGCTATTAGCCAGTGCTAAATACCTCCTGCACGCTTCCGAGACAACGAGGTCCAAACCAGGGAGCAGGCAGCAGAGTTGAAGGGATCGGAGTTCATCCTCCCGACAGAACAAGTCCTTTATAATACATTCTTCATGATCACATTCGGTGCATGGCGACCCTGCTGTCCGGAGACAAACGTGACCCTTATCTCGAGTCTGTCATAAGCACGTCGACAGCCTTTGAGGGGTTACCATATTAGTAACCGAATATTACCAACTTAATCGAATCTTTATAAAGGTTAGATCTGCGCGTCTAAAGCGCATTCAGGTTGAAATGGGTGCTTAGAGGTGGGATCAGCCGATTCAAATTGGATGAGGAGTCGTCCTTTTGACATGGGATGCGCCTCCTTATATGAACATATCACCATGCTATTCCAAACCTTCCATGTCTACAACCCAAACATTTTACTTGGAGGCAGTCCTACGGACAGAGACAATCTGAATACTAGCTAAATTCAGGAGAAGTCTCAGCCTCGATATTTTACCAGGACTTCGCTTCCAGTTACACACCCTACACCCAATGCGGTTGGATACTCCCGAATACGTGAACGTATTCATTCCATGTAATAAGAGGGGCAACATCACATATTACCTGAAAGATGGGCAAAGCTAGTAATGCTGTTGGTTGCAATACATGCAGGACAGTAGTTCGCTGAATCAGACGATTATTCTATGCCGCACAGCGCGAACATGTGCATGAAATACACATCAAACTCGCACAGTTCGTCTAGGAGCTTGAAAGTACGATTGTTTTCCTTTGCCTGAAAGTCTTCCTCCCTCGTCTCCATCTACCGCTTGTTCTACTCTTTCCAAATCAGCTTGTGCAACCAGAGCCACACGAAGATGGACATCACAGGGTTCGCTTTAGTAACTGGTGGAGGTGAGCCCAATGAACTTTACGGTCTTGGCAGATTGGAGTGCTCTATATGTTAAGACTAACATTCCAAGGCGGCGGCATCGCCAGCGCGTCCTGTAACTCTCTGGCCAGAGCAGGTGCTCGAGGCATCCTCGTAGCGGATCTCAATCTCCAGGCCGCTGAGAAGACGGCTTCCGAGGCTCAGACATTCGCTATCAATCCAGTCTTTCGAGCCCTGATAGTGCATCTCGACGTGACGGTGGAAGAGTCAGTGAGACATGCAATTGCCTATATGGTGGAATCTTTTGGCCGGGTTGACTACTGCATTCATTGTGCCGGTGTAAGAGCGTCCATCATACAGGGTCATTTAGTTCACAGACGGGATCTGTATGCATAAGGAGTTCACCCCCTAGGTTAAATTTCCCGCTCAGTTCAACGTTCTCACTGACGTTTGATTTCTATCGCAGATCCCTTGTGGGACATTTGATGAACTCCCAGCAGCTGACTTCACTGACTTCAAACACCTTCTTGAAGTAAATATCCACGGAACTTTCCTCGTCATCAGTCAAGTTTTGGCCACGATGAGAATGCAAGAGCCTAAGAAGCTACATTCCACCTCGCTGGAGCGTGGCACAACCCGCGGGTCAATTGTAAACATGGCTTCGCTTTTGTCCTATAAGGCATTGCCTGGCATGGTCCAATATGTTACATCGAAGCATGCCGTGATGGGTATAAGCCAAACCGCAGGTAAGTGTAATAGTCGTACAGGAATTCCCGGATTATAATATGGATCTTCATAGCGCTCGAGAATGTGAGCCATGGCATCCGCGTGAATTGCGTCTGCCCATCTTACGTAGATACGGGGGGGGGGGGGGGGGGGGGGGGGGGGGGGGGGGGGGGGGGGGGGGGGGGGGGGGGGGGGGGGGGGGGGGGGGG